>JANIJG010013320.1:0-49698 GCA_024611175.1 Megaceryle torquata | reverse complement strand
TTGTTGTAGTTCAACAATGCTTAAAAATGTCCAGTTTTAGGCAAAAGGAAAAAAAAAAAAAGTAAGACACTTCCAGTCATTTATGATTTATGCTGAGACAGTACAATGCCAGCATTTCCAGATGTTCAGAAGCCTACTGGAAAACAAAACATATTTCCAAAAAATTCCTGGGGCAAATCTCATTCACGCTCATGAGATCTCCAATAAGCAGCACCTTGGTGCCACCACAGGGCTGCTCCTGAGCACTCCACCAAAGTGGAGGAAGCTGTAGTCCTGCATGTCCTATAAGACTCTTTAAGCTTTATAAACATACAGGCAAGATACAGTCTGTGGCACTGAGCTGTAGTTCTCACACTGCTTTAAATCTGCTTGGCTCTAATTAATCCCCAGTTCAGCTATTCCCCAATTCAACTGTTCCCATTTACACTCATTAAGGATGTGTCCCTGTCCATCAATGAGGAGAAGTTCCTTGAGCTCATCTGTGCTGCAGGTTTTATAATCAGCTTCCCGTGTGCATTCTCTTTTCCATCTGTAGGGAATTTTGTCCATGTCCTGTTTTATTCCAAGAAAAGTACACTTTAGTTCCTAATTTTTGTCATGCAAAATGAGATTGCCACAAGAAATGTGAGATTTGGGATGACAGTTTGGCCCTTAATTGATTTTAAAACACTACTAGGTAAATTTAGATGTCTCACTGGGCATATTCACTGGGTGTATTTCTTCTAATATGTATGCATGTGCATTCACACATACACATTCATGCCTGTATATAAACATAGACCTGATGCCAGCATAAGGATCAGCGAGCACCTACCACAAAGTTAAGCTTAAGGGAGTGCTTACAACCTCTTGCAGTCAGGCCATTTATTTAGGTCCCTATGAAGGCCCAAGTCCAAAAATTTGTCACCTATATCTTTTTCTTTAATGCTGTCGTCTTTATTCAAAAATATTTAGATCCATATTTAAAAGTGACTTCAGTGGCCACAGAGAGAACAGGAATAATGAAGTGGTTAGAAGCTAGGGAAATGACAGGACTATTCATAATCATCCCCTTGCTTGAAGCCATTTGATTTTGTGGTATGAGAACTACAAATAGTGTTTGTGAACAAAACATCCTCAAATATGGCACAAGAATATGTTCATTATTCCCTGTAAGTAAGACCCCATTACGAGTGATGATGTGCCAAAAGTCACAAAAATGTTGGAATTCCACTTCAGCTGAAAAAAGCAGCGCACAATGAATCTGTGTGAAATGTTATTAAATCCAGACTAGAATAGTATTTCTGTCTCCATTAGCAACAAGCACCCAAGAGGATGTAGTCACTGACTTAAAGAAAAGATTGTGATATGAATGACAATTTCCCAGAGACACGCTAAAGTGGTGGCGCAAATATTCAGCGTGAGTCTCCTCCCCAATTCCCAGTTCAAGTGGTGTTTCAAACCAATGAGGCGAGCACTGCCAGCCAATCATCTTCATATTATTTATACCCCTATTTTCACATATAGAAGAATTTTGGAGTTATCTATGAGGAGTGATTCAATAGCACTGCAGGTTATAAGTGTATAAGGGAAAGTTCACTCCAGAGATCTCACTTTACCAGCAGTTCCTTTTCAGTTTTTTGTCCTGTCCAGTAGCTGTCCCACCTCTGATCCTTTTCATTATATTCAGCTCTTTAATGAAATTTTACTCAATTGTCTGAAAATTTATTTTCAATGAATGGTCATTGAAATGGGTGCAGATTATCTGAGAAATCAAAGTATAGTTCTCCTGGGGAAAGTCAAAGACCACATATGGGTGAAGCTTCCAGATATGATAATGCTATTACTTAGAAGGGGATCGTACGAAATCAGAAGTTTTACATAAAGATCATTGATTCCTTGTGCCTATCGGTACACAAATTACTTTTCATGGTATTGAAGTTCACAAACACAGATAGGGGTCACTTGAATAAGTAGACAGTCCTTCCAACAACTTTCTGGAGGGATTAAAACCTCTGCTTCTTTTAGGACCAAGTAGTTCTTGTGTATGTTTTTTAAAGCTAGCTTTAAATGTGCTTATCGACATGTATCAGAAAGCGGTCACGTTGATAATATAGGATGGGTACAACACTGCCCTATTTGTTCATTTATGTTCTCTGCATACATATGAAACAACTTCATTGCTTTCCGTATCTCATTTCTGTTTCCTCATTTCAGTTAGATTTATAGCCATAACAAATTACATTTTCAGTTCAAAGTCAAAAAGAGTTTGGTTTGGGGGGTTCCCCCCCCCCCCCTCCTTTTTTTTTTCCCCCTGTTGTTCTTTTCCTTCTGGTTTCCAAAAGTTTGCTTCTGATTTTGCAGATAAGCATTGCTAACATGTAAGACCCTATTAACAGAAGTTCAGAACCAGAACATAAAACTTTTTTGTGAAAAAGTACACTGCAAACATGAACAGAAGTTTGACAGTTTATTCTGTAGGGAAAAAAAAATAAAAATCCCAGATTGCAACTACCTAATATTTCAGATGAATAACTGTAGTAATGACTACATTTGCTTCTATAAATTGGAGTAAAATGATAGTAATTTCCATTTTCATGTGATCACTCTTTCAAATTTGAGAGTTCCCGTTAGATAACTGCTTTGAGTTCTCCAGAGTGAGCAAAGTAAATTACTGAAAAAAGACACCAAAATGGGGCTTAAGAACAGCCTTATAGTCACAGAGTAGCACGGAGAGGTGTCCTCTGAGGTACTTAACTTTTGGCATAGATGTGTGTATAGCAAAGGAACAGGGCTTTTGTCTAATCCACAGCATATACTTTATTTGCAGCTGATCCCTTTACTCCCTGTAATAGGAGCTAAATCTTCACACCTGACAGACCCTGACAAAGGCCAGGGGACTGAGCAGTGTGCAGACTAAGCCTCTTCCATCATGGGCTGAAAAAGCCTTGGCAATCCAGTGTTTTCACGTTAAACCGTCGCAAGGGAGTCCACCCTGAAATCCGTGGGGAGTTTTTAGTCTCCTTCTCCCTTTCCAGAGTTAGACCTAAAACTGCTGTTGCCCCAGGACTCTGCATCTTTGGGACTTCTTCACAGGTCCTTTTTATCAAACCAGGTTGACATGGGCCCCCTTTTAAGCTTACAGCAACGGGGAACCTGAGCCAGAGAAGAACGGCAGTTAGTTATTAGCAAGTTCTTCCAAGGGAGCCTAAAGGGGATTGTCCAGCAGTGTTTGAATATCTGGCTATCAATTCACTGCAGTTCTAGCTAGAAGGGAAAAAAAAAACAACAAAAAACTAGTAAATGACTAACACATGTGAATAGAGCAGGACCTTAGCTCTAGATGTACTAATAACTGTGACTTTTTGTACCATTTTTTTTGGAAGAGGTCAGAGGAATTTAACAAACAAGGTACTACCAGGCTTCCTGTTACTTGTAATTACAAGAATGGACAATCTTACCTTTTAATAGGTCACATACTTCCCCCCCTTGCTACCATTTATTATGAGCACACAACGGTGTTAGGTGAAAGAACAAAAAAAAATAAAAAAGAAACCATTGCCATTTAAAACTTTTAGACTAAACATTAACACTGTAACTCTGCTGGTATGCTAGCAGAAACTGGGACAAATCCTGCCTTAACTCCAAGAGTGCAAAGGGCCAAGCTAGCAACAGCATGATGCATAACAAATGAGCTGTCTGGAAAAGGTAGGAAAAGGAGAGCAGAAGAGGTGGCATTGCAGAGATAGGCAACAGTATGAAATCCAGTTCAAAGACTCACTGTACAGGGGTGTCTGAAAACCCTGTAGGTGTGCACAGCTATTACTGTTCCTCAGCAGATCTAGGGGCAATAGTTTGCTGTTAGCTGGAGTAGTTTGTTAGGAAGCTTTACTGTGCTCTGTTTTAGCTAATCCTTCCTTACTTTTTCTATGGAAGGTTTGTCTTTGCTAAGCAAAGAGGGTGTGCTTTGGTGCTTTAACTGGATGCATCTCTAGATGTCAAGTGAATGTGCAATTTAAGATGTAGATTGAAATACAGAAAAAAAAAAAAAAAAAGACATTAACTATCCTAGAAAACAAACAAACAAATTTTATCTTTTCTTAAGAGTTGATAAGTTCTACAGAAAAGGAAATACTGAGAGAATAACTGATGATAAGCAAGACTTTCCTTGGTAATTGCCACCGAAATACTGAGTATGGATGCTTCAGATCTCACTAAAGATCTTAAGTTTCTCCTGCTTCTACTAAGACACGCTGATTTTTATTACTGCTACCATATAGTGTTACAGGTATTTTTCAACACACACACCCTACAGATTAGACTGAAAAGCAGGGAGCAAATAAAACTCAGAACATAGCAATTGTTCTACATTAAACCCAACAGGATCTTGTTATCATAGTACTTACAACACAAACTGGTAGAGAAAATACTTTTCAAACAATTGTGTTTCTAAAACAACTATCTTCACTTAGTACTTAGGAGAAAATGTGTTACTGGTGTAAATAACTTGGACGTAGCACTGCTTTATTAGTAAGTCTTTAACAGGCTAACATTAAGCTTCTCATCTCTGGGGGATTGAACAGTTTGTGGGTTTATTTGATGGCTCTATATGGAGCCTTTCATTCTCCTACTCCCATCTCCAATCTGCAACCACCTGGCCCTGGCAGAAGCCACCACCTGATAGCCCTATGGAGAGGTGTTACCATCAAGCACAAGCCCAACAAGCACTACCACAAGTAATTTCCACTCTTGTTTTGTGCAAAAGCAGACACTTAAAAGATTGAAATATTATTCAGTCAACTCTGACTACAGAATAAAAGCCCTGTTCCCTTCACAGGTGTGTTTCAGGTCTCCAGTCTGTGAGCACCATCCTCCCTGCCAGACCAGTGGCTGCATGTTCCAACTCCCATCTGACTCCCATGGCTGGTCCTTGGCCCTGCAGGGAGGGTGCAGCCTCCTTACCCTGTCCACACCACGAAGTCAGGCTCCAAAGCATTTTGGTCAGCTGCCAGAGGCTGGTTTAGGTGTTAGACCTCAAGTGGTTTGAGTGTGGCCAGTGAGGGAGCTGTTGCATGAGCAGTGCAGCAGCAGGGTTTAGGAGTACTGTGTCTGCAGGGTCACTTCATCTAGTCTACTATAATGACAGGTTATTGTGCAATGGATAATTAATTTAGTAGGCATGACAGAGGAAATGGTCACTCATAACTGACCTGAATAGTGAGGGTGGGATGTGTAGGGTCAGGCTGACAGTGGTAAACTCTGCAGATAGGGACTGCCCCATGGCCCTGGTGCTTGTTGACTCTCACTCTGTCATTAATAGTTCTGCCGTGGACAGATGAGATGTGTCAGAGGTCCTGCTGGAGATGCTTGTGCATGACCCAGGCTTTGGGTAGCTGCCCTGTATGGGAGAAGGACTAAAGGCAGTAATGAGCCATTAAGCTGGAGTGGGTGGTTTCTCATGGGTGTGCTATCACTTTTCTATGAGTGAAGGCTGCCCCTACCACCTCATCACTGCCCCTTCTTTACCACTTACTCTCTTTTTTAGTGCTGGATTTTTAGACCAGAGAAAGAGGCAGGAGAACTCCACGCTCTAAGGAGTCTCGGGCTCTCTTCACACAAGTGCTGGGAACCCACCTACCCCACCGGCCCTATGCAACTCGGAACACCGAGAACAGCAGTGACAGCTGGTTTGGTGCTGACGGTGTCAGTACTGTTTGCTGCAAACCAGAGAGGAGGCTGATCACCGGGGCTGAGCTGGAGCAGTGCTCTGCCTCTGCCTGCACAGTACGCGCTGTCAGGAAATCGCGATTTACTACCGTTTAGGGCCTGATCCTACAAGATGCTGAGCGCCATATGGCACGCACAGAGCAACTTCTTTCCACACACCTCCTAAGAAGTCAGCAGTTTTTAACTTTTACTTTTCAATGAAAAAATGCTGCCGGTGTAATAGACTAAATTTTGTAATAAAAAGTGAAAGGTAGCAGCTAACACAGCATCATTTAAAGCTGCATCTGGAATACAATTGCTGTTTAAAACCAGTGGGGAAAAGCAAGATATGGAGCATCGGAAGAGGGTTTAGAATGGAGACCTTTAAAGAAGAAGAATGCGTTATAAATAATAAACACCTATACAGTTGTACGTGATATAAACCAAGTTCTATTTCAGTGCCTTGGTGGCATTAATAAACCTCTCAGCTTTATTCTCCTGGTTTATGAGATCACCAGCACCCCTCCATGGAATTACACGCTTTTCCACCACAATGTAAAAAATCATTAGGACAGTTTTTCAATATTTTGTTATTGTTTGACCTACAGATTAATATGCCTCTCTAGAATTTGCATCTCCCCTATTGTCTTTGAACAAATTATAGCACAATAAATGCTGTCTGACTAGAGAGTATTATGTAGCGTTTTGCTACTTGCAGTATAGTTATGACTGGCTCTTGCATCAGCAAAAATGATTAGAATAAAACAGTTAGGTTTTAGGAGCTCTGAGATAGCAGTGAGGTTATAGATCAGAAGATATTTTCTTGCACTAGTGCCCTTGGGCTCAGGAAAACAATCTGGCTGTTAAATGTTAATTGCTAAATTAGTGAAGTCTAAGCCAAATGGAGGCGGGTTCTTCATGGATTGAATCTGGATTGATTCTGTTCATGAAAAGAAAATAATCAAGGAGATCACTGTAAAATATTTTCTGCAAAATCAGAAAGAACACAAAATTACCTGCATTCAGTGTCAATTACTAGAATTCAGCATCCATTCAGGCTGCATTCACAGAAAGATTAGCTTCTTTTCATTACCCTTAACTTTGGTGAAAACTTTGTGTTTTGTAGTTCTGCACTGAAAATGGGAAAAATCCGCCGTTTCACCTGGGTTTCATGTGAAACCCAGAAAACTTCAGCTCTTCAGGTTTGGCTGGTGCTTCAAAAATGTGATCCTTTGTATGTCAAAAGCATTTTCAGCCTGAGGATCATCAAATAACAGTTAGGAATTCTAGGAAGTGGAAACAAGTAAGTGAGAGCCTGGGAAGAAATAATGAATAACCAGGATTGTTCCGGGGAAAGAAGCAGTGCCGGAAGGAAGCCCGGGGTGTTTATGTGAGCAGAGGAACTGGAACAAAAAGCAGGAGAGCTTGGAGAAGTTAGTCAATGGAGTGGCAGGAGGAAAAAGAAAAATATTAGGGATTCTGTGAAAGGAAGGAAAAGGTGACAGTACCAGAGACTGTGTGTAAGAAGGAAAGGAATCTTGCGCTTAGGAATCAGAGACCTGTCAGAGAGCTTGTGTGAGAGAGTGATGCACCAGCTGTAGGAGTGGGACAGAACTATTGTCATTAGGGACCAGAACCTGGGAAAAGTGATGAGGAAGAAGCCACATGTCTAGGTTTTGAGCCGAGATCACTGATAAGTCTCAAAAAAACCCCCAAAACCAGGGGCAGCAAACAGGATGACACTGAGGTATTGGCTAATTGTAGATCTCCCTTTTGTGCTCCAGCTGAGACACGGAAATAATAAGGAGAGTCACTGAAAAATTAAACACAAAGCAGGAAAATGAAACATGTATGGATACACAACAGTCCTTAACTACACGTGTTTAATGATCATAAGGATTTATGTGTAACTGCACACGGCTATAGTCATGCTCATGGGATGAATGATTTTCATAAAATAAAAACAGCTGTGGGGAAATGTTCTCAAACTGTAATAGTAACAATAAAAGCAGTAAAATTAAAAGATGTACCTTAAAATATTATTCAAGTTGACAGTCTATATGCAACTATCTTTTAATACCAGATACAGCTCAATTAAAATGCAATTATAAGTACAATATTTGCTCCATATTTTGTGCATGCTTTGAGAATAGCACCAAATATTCTAATATAAGTTTATCTTTTTAATGAGCTTTGGGTTATTCCATGAACATGTGTATCTTAATAAGGACTGTGCGTTATATCCTCTATGGGACATTGAATATGGTTCAATGTAGAGATGGTAAAATAACTTGGATGAAGTGAAAGGTAGAAAAGGAATAAGAATGATGGAAATTTACATATAATAAAGTTTCCCAGCAATGTGATGGTGGGAAGCAATGTGACTTTCAAGGTCTGAAGGGAGGGGAGTTCCATTCCAGAGGTCCTCGGAGGCAAACAAAAGTCTGATTCCTTTCTACACGAGGATTGGCAAGGAAAATGAATTTCCTGCTTGCCAAAGTCTCTGAGATTTCTAAAATTCTCCATTCCTCCCCGAGATGAACCTAGACCACTTGGGGTAAAACAACATGGAGGAGTTAAATCACTCTCCTTGCAATAAGGATGTGAATGTCACTCTTCCACTGAGTGACATTCACCTACTTTAGTAACTAAATCTCAAGGATATCAGTAATTTTGGGTTTAGCACCTTCCTATTGTAGTTAGTCAGCCTTGCACAGATTGTACACATTTCAGGGCCACTGAGAAAGGGGATAAAACAGCTCCATGACCTATGGAGCAGGTCGTGAAGATCTGCCTCCTTGCTTTGTGAAATTCTAACTTGAGTATTGGATCCTACATCTCTGATGCTTGTAATAATAATTAGTTAATTGGGAGGTAGTTCACTTGCATAATTTTACCTCTCTATCTCTGATGCTTGTACTAATAATTAGTTAATTGTGAGGTAGTTCACTTGCATCATTTTACCTCTCTTTCCTTCTCTCCTCTTCTTCCCGTGCTTTTCAAATCTGGTTGATTTATTCTCAGTAAGCTGCTATGTTTTAAAACAACAACAACAAAAAAAAATGAAGAACCTTAAAAATCAACCATCAAAAAATATTACGATCATTATGAAGAATGTCATCAGTAGCAACTGCAGGAAGTATCACTGTGATGATTGCAATTATTTCTGTGTTTTCCTCTATTTTGGGGGGGAAAATACATAGGGAACAAGATGCCTTGCACACCTCTGTTACAGCAGCTCTCAGCAGAGGTTAACCTTTTAAGGACAGTTGTTGCCTGTGTGTCATGAATTTTTCAATATCCTTTCTTTTTGTAGTAGTTCTGATCCTTTCTTCGTCTTTGTTTCCATCATTATGCCATTATGATAATCCCACTGAGGCCTCCTTAAGTAGAATTAGAACAGCACTTAATTACTGGAATTAGAAATGACAAATATCACAGTTTTTATCCGGTTGATCTTATCTAAGCTCTTCTGTTTATGAACTTGAATAATCTTGAATCAATGACTTCTAACATTTTCCAAAGACTAAAAGAGGGTCTTTTTTTTTTTTTTTTTTTTCTCCTCTGTGCTTACTTTCTCCTTCTTTGTTCAAAGTAAGACTTTTTTGATGGTATGTGCACTAGCTGGCAAATTTCTCTAATTCTGCATTCCTTGTTCCCTTCACTTTTTCTACCTCTCCATCACTAATTGCTCATTTACAACTTGCAACTAACAATGGGTTCATCCATCTTCAATAAAATCACCCCAAATCTTTACTCAGATTCTCTCATAATTCTACCTGGTAAATTCATGCCTCTCTGTTTTTTTTTCTTTAGCTCTGAAGTTGGTTTACTTGCTCTGAATAGTTACCAAGTTGTTTAAGCAAATACAGGAAGATTAATTCTCATCATTGCTGCATTTGATGCTTAATTGGATAAACGTGACTTGAGTGTGGACATATCTGAGTCTTATCTAAACTAGGCTCTAGATATTATCCTTTGATACTTAAATTTTGTGGTAGATAAAAAAGCCAGTACTGCCCTAACCAGTTGTTTGGGATTTTTATTAGACGCTTCTTACTTTGTTGCTTTTCATTCTTAAGTTGTCCATCCAGCATCTCTGGCATTAGCATGTAGTGATGCTATCTTATGGTAAAGAAAATAACAGCAAAGTATTCTAAAGTATTCTCTCTTCAAAAGAGAGAAATAAAAACCAAACCAAACCAAAAACCTCTATGTGGTGAGGCTAAGTGTAATACGGAGCGAAACCCAAAATCTCTGAAACAGACTTCCTACTTTTAGATACCAGGGGGCCTGTTCAAATGACTCCAAGCACAACAGTAGGTCATAATTTAGAGCATCTGAATTGCTTTAACATGCTGAAAACCAGAGAAGTCCGTGCAGATGTGTTGCATCTGTACAGCATATTACTTTTGCTATTTTAAAACAGTTGCATTACAAACACTACTATGAAAATAGTCTGATCTTTTTCGTAAGTACTTCCAGTCATGAATGTGTTTATTTCTTCTCAAAGGATTCTCTTGAAGTTTACCATAATTAGCCTTGTACTGAAATATTGTGTCTGTAACCCATTGTTTAGGAATATAGAATAATTCGAAGATTCTCTTACTTGAAAGCTTCACTTTCCTTTTGTTCTGGTCAATACACACACCTTCAGAATTTGGCTTTCTTATCTGGCAGCTTCACAAAGTGTTAATTTAACAACTTATTGAAATCAAGTGATTACTATAGAGGGAAACTATATGGACTAGTGTGAATTAAGCTGCAGTGCTCTTCACAGTGTTTTCTCTTCCTTTGCAAATATCTACACAATTGTCACTCCAGTGGGATTTCTTTTTTTCCCTCAGTTTCAGGAGTCATTGCTCCATTGCTTCTAGACTTTTAAGATCTACTCCCTGCAAAAAGTAACTAAAAGTAGCAGTCCCTCTTTGTTGGGACTCTGGAATTCCCATAGCTATTCTCCCTGGTGTTTTAGTTTAGTTTATCACTTCATGCATCCCAATGTTCACAAACTATTGAAAAGAAATAGCTGTAGTTCAGAAGACATTCACCTAGATTTAACAAGGGTGGGTGAGAAACACCTTCACATAATTTGTTTATGAGTGATGGGGTAGAAAGTATCTGGTTTAAAGAATTAATGGTATGAGAAAAGGGGTTTTGACGAGCAGATCGTTAGCTGAAGGTCTGGTTCCAGCTCTCCCTCCATTGCAGTCACACTTCTATTTAGGTATCTAACTCTCACTGATTTCAAAGGGAATTAGGTACCTAAATACCATTGCAGATAGGGGTTTGAGTCTTTCTCTTTTTTTCAATTATTGAGCTATAAAATGGGGATAATAGTACTTCCCTTGCTTCTTATGCTGTCACACTTGGGTGTTGTAAGGATGAGTACAGTGGAGAATATGAACTGCTCAGATACTACAGTAATGGGAGCTGTAAAAAACCCCCTAAAATAGAAAGAAAATTATAAGAGTAGATCATGAAAGTCTGGTGAAATGGAAAAAGGCAGTGAGGGACTGCCATGGACCTGGAAAAAAGGTCTAGATAGGCTAATGGATATGAATTAAAGAAGCCTTGTGATATGGAAAAAAACTTCAGTGGCTAGAAAATGCATCTGAACTTCTGGCTTCTTATCCAAAATTAATCCCAAACCACTCCCAAACTTTTTTTCTCTACCTACTGCTAGTTTCACTGAATAGACATTTGCATGTATATTATTGCTTTTTACTCTGCATCAACATATTCAAGTATAGAATCATATTACAATGCAAAATTCATATTAAAGGATCATATTATAAACTGAAAACATTATTATTTTAATTTCTTTTTATCTCAGAATCTTTTGGATGTGAATGTATTCTAATAAATGTGTATATTTGTGCATGAAAGAGACATTTGTGAGTGGCTGAGAACATTTCCTCTGCATTTTCTGCAAAGAGAGGAATTCATTCTTCAGCTCTAATGTATTTCCATTCTTACACCTAATTGGCAATTTGTGCACATATTTGAAATTAATTTTTAAAGCATACGTCTCAGCTTGTAAAGTTGCAGGAACAGAATTTGCATTTCTATATCAAAATTAAAATGTATTTAACGGTTGGGAAGTGTTTTCATCGAGTTTAGACAAAGGAACTTTCTATGAATATTCAGACAAAGGAACTTTCTATGAATATTCTCAATGACTAACGTATTTGTAAAGTAGCACAGAAAAATAATATTTAGGTGATGTGTTTCACTGATACTGTATGTAATTCAAAAGTGAGGGTTCATTCTGGTCAAAGAAGTATGGAACAGTTTGGAAGTGTTTGCCTTTAGCCTGATGTTCAAAACGCTTGGAATTTTTTTCCAACGGATTTTTGCCAGCACAAAGCAAAGGTTCTGCTACAGCTTTATTTTGGAGGAAAGCTCTGGGCTGTAAGTTGTACAATCCAGAAGGGAGAAATCTGGAGAAAACAAGGTTTCTACAAGATGTAGAGTGAATTTCAGAACAAATTCAGGTTCCACAAAAGGGAGCTTTGTGTTTATCTATGAGCCTGACAGGGCGGTATAGCCATCCACGATGACCATGACACAATAATTCATACAAAAAATATGTATGATGTGCATACGTGTAGATGTGTACCACGTCTAGCACTCATAGCTCACTTCTGATGCAACTGAGAAGGGAAGACAAAGGAGCTTACCTACACTTCCCTTGTCCCTCCGGTTCTCCCTTGAGAAGTGGGGATGAGGGACATCGAGACACGTTCTCTGACCAATTTCCCCCTAAGTATTGTGCATTTGCCTTTATAAGGTGGACAATACAATGCCAGAAACAACTTGGCCTTAAAATGTTTGTCTTTACTTTGTGCTTAATTACCGGTAGGTACACAACAGTATTTCTGGTTCAGCAAAAAGATCCTGTGAAAAATCAGCCCAAAATTGTTATATGTTCTCCTAAGTCTGCACCGCTCAGCCATTTACAGGTTGTCAGCAATGTGGCAATCTGTTTTTAAAGGACTTCATAAGGTGTTGTGGATTTAACAAGAAAGATATTTACATCTAAAGGACGGAAAAACATTATCAACCGTCTCCAAGTCCTTTGGTGGATTTCATGAGATCATGCAAGGCAATTTGTCATTGCTGCATGTCAGCCATCAAGCACTGCTTTTGTATTGTTTTGGCTATTAAAATAACAGCTTCCAGAGCCAATTTACAACCTAAAATAATTCACAAAGCAGCAGTGCTTTGTACCATAAAAATAGATGCCAGAGATAATTGGGCAAGGTGGTGTCATGTCACATGTGTGCAGTTCATTAATTAACTGCTTGAAACTGCTATAAAATAATAGCCATGTCATCAAGAAGAAACTACAAAAGTGCAAATAAAATAAAAATGCACTAAGAAAGAAAACAGAGCAGCTGTTATTAACATATCCTCAAGTTACTGTTCATTTCTACTGCCCTCTTCTCTGGTCTTTCTGGTGCCAGACCTGAACCTAAACTGGTACCCCAAAGACCTTCAAGTTTATGTTGCTTCTGGTGAGGCCTCTTTCTGCTGTGCAGAATGCAGAAGCAATTTGAATTTATACTATTGAGTTTTAAGTGCACAGTGATCTTGATCCACAACTATGTCAGTTTTGTACTTGCAGATAATGACAAATGTGCCAGAAGGTTGATGGGTAAACTTCATCAAATATGACAGGGAAGTCTGGGAATTTATTATTTCGAGGTCTTTTCTCTGGGGTCAGTTTTAAAATTTGCAGAGCAGTTACAAAGTTTCTTACCTGGAGATTCTTCTTGTGTCACATTCTTCTAACTTTTAAATACCCAAAGCAAGAAAATCCATGATCTCTACAGCCTGGTTTTTGTGCTCTTGATGCTGAATGTTGAGTCAACCACTGCAGAATCTACAGCAGCCCAAAGGCTGCTCCAAAAGTGCAGAGGCAACAAAACCCTATAGGGGATCAGGTCTGTGTCTCTCATGTCTCAGTACCCCACTGCCAAATCCTGACACAACTCCTCTCTCTGTTAGCAGGTTAATTGTTAATAATGAACTTTGTATACTGGAATGATGCCTCCTGCCTCAAGAGTCTGTGTTTGTCAGGATTAATCTTTGGTGGACTATTTAGGGAAGCTTACCAGCTGCTTTAAAGAGAACAGCTGGAGTCAGAGCCTATGAAGAAAGCCTAATTTTTAATTAGCTTTTCCTTTACAATATAAACTTTTTAAAATGTTATAAACAGACATTAAAGACTGCCAGATCCTAAGAGCTACACATGGATGTGAATTCCAGACTGGTTTAGGAGATTATTATTTCTATTTTTATAGCATAACCAATGCACTGGGTGTGTTTACAGGCAGAATAACTCCTGTTTATCTGGAACGCTGTAAAGATTTTGGGTACAGGCACTGGTTTTGGTGCAGACCATGCTCTTCCCAGGACTGTCCTAGGGAAGGAGCAGTCCGACGCGTCTCATTAGCAGAACTTCTTGGACTCTGTCATGAAGAGTAAGGGCACTGACATCAGTGGACTTTGCCAGTGTAAAACACTACAAAGTAATACTGGCAAAGAGGAATCACGCTTTCAGCCTACACAGTGATTTCTGATCTCAACTCCACATCATGTTTCTCTTTGCTAGCAAATTCTTATGAAATAAATACCGCGTCTGTCTAATCAAAGCATGAGGCTTTATGTACAAGGCACTCCATTAAAAAAAAAAACAACAATCATTATTAACCTGAATTAGTTGGATTAATAAAAGGGAAATCTAACTACAGTGACACTTGATGATCTGAGAGTGATTATGCAGAACATGTTAAAGAAAAGTAGATAAGTGGGTTGTTAGAATTATTAAATGTATTACTAAATGAGACCTGGCACACTGTGTGATGAAAACGAGAGTATCTGGATAAGCAACAATGATGAATTTCTCACAATTATACCATACTTTAGCCCGTTTGATCTCTTTTAGCTTCAAATTTAGCTTTGTAGAGTAATGCTTCATGAGACAACCCATCGCACCATTATTGAATATTTTGAGGGGGGAGCAGGGGGGAATTAGCTTTAATAGGATCCAGGGTTTTTCAGTGATTGTTCATGAGCTTAAAGAGATGAAATATTTCCTTGTCAGTGCTTATTCCACACCTGACATTTCTCATATTTGATCGGTTAATGGTTATTGCCCACTATGCTACTTTAAAAGGTCAGATAAAAAAGGGTTGTTAAGTCTCCTTCAGTTGAGAAACATACTGGAAAAACCTGTTCAAATCTATTATATCTGCCTTTTGAGAGGCATAGATATCAATATTAGCACTTATCAAGAACATACTTAAGATAATACTAGCAACATGTCTGGATGCTCTCCAAACAAAGATCTATCATGTAAGATTACCACATGTAATATTTTGCTCTAACTCATTTGAGTTATATTAAGGTACTGGATTGGAATACATCCATTGCTTTTGAACTCATTCACTATATAGAGGCTGTTGTAGCCAGATTATTTCTAAAAAAGCTAGAGAAGAGAAGGATTTCCCAAAATTACAGAAATTTTCCCAAGAAACAGTTGTTGAATATATTTGGTGGTTTTCCAGTTGTAAAGGAAAAAAAACCAACACAAAGATTGAATATTCAAAGATCTTAATGCAGAACATATATTCTTCCTGAAAATGTTCTGACCATCTTTAAGAAAGGAATATGCAGATGATTTCTCACACAAAACCAGATACATCTTCCAGGGCTTTTTTTTCATTCTTGTTGGCACTGTTCATCTGCATGCTGCATTTTGTTCTAAAATGAGCACAGTGACTCCGTTTTGAAACAATTGCTTTGGCCCACATGCAAGGATGCTAACCTCTTCAGAGTTCTCAAGTCTGCACAAGTGCTGAGAGCCATTCTGTCCTGATAGCTTCCTCCCAAAGCCTCAAGGACAAAAAATAAACAAAAATCACAGAACCAAGTGAGCAAGCGCGATAACTCTCACAATTCTATTGGGTTTTGTACAAGTCATCTCTCAGATTAATTTGTGATCTAGCTATTTCCGTTCAGAGAAACATTCTTATTCACTGGTAAAAGAACTTTTTCCTGGTGTTACAGGTTTGGCAGAAAAGCATCTTGCTCTCACCATCAGCCTTTTCACCATTTTCAGAGTAACCCTAATCGAATCAGTTTCCTTGTGGCTTTGGCAGAACAGCTGCCCCAGTCTGCATCCAGAAGACCCAATATTGCTGTTTAACTCTAGATTTTCATCACAATAGGCTAAATCAGCTGTGAAATGAAGAAGGAAGTAATTCCCCTAATACACAAAAAGCAATAATGAGTATTGACTGTCTAAACCAGAAATACAGCATCTGTTGGTCAGCTAGAGGAAGCAGCAGAGCTTTTTGTGAGGCACAGAGCAGGACACCCCAGGTGACTCTGTGATGCTGATGACGCATTTTTCATCAAGTCACTGTCTTTGTGGATCCCATCAGATTCCTCCTGTGTATGCATCTGTCCCTCATGCCCTTTCCAGAAAGGAAGTTTCATTTGCTTACCTTCTTTTGAAGCCCGTTTCAGCTATGGGGTTTACTGCTAAATGTTGGCATTGTACGGAAAACCCCCTCGTGTTGCTGTTAATCCCATGAGGATCTTAAGTATATTGTCCGAGTCAATTCTGAAGTGTAACTTCACTGTGTGTTAAACTGGTAGGGTATCAATCAACCTCTTTAGATTTCTTAAGTTTTGGCCCAGGTAGGATTTTAACTTATATCTACACACACACACACACAAAGTTCATAGGAAGTGTAAAAACTTGGAAATATGCAGTGATTGTGGAAGTATTACAGAATGTTTTTCAAGCTCTGTGTTCAGCAGAATTGGTGTGTATACTATGGGGTTTGTGTTGCAGTTCCCCAGCCGAGACACCGACTCCTTTAAACTGCAGACCAACTTTTATTTTGTGAATATAAATAAGATGGTAAATTCTCACACTGCATTAGAATTTTTTCATGTATGACCTGCTACATACATAGACACGGATGAATCCACCCACTGCTAACATCGAGGTCCTTCTGGAGACAGAAAATTACTATCGTTTTTCATTAAGAGAGTTGCTTTTTTAAATGAAAATTTGAAGAAAAAGGCCAAGAATTCAACTTGTTGTATTAGCACAATGTTATTATACTATGTTATTTCATATTTCTCTGTGATGTCTCCTCTAATCTAGCTCCTTTCTCACCTAAATAGGTATAATTGTTCTGATCTCTCCTTAGGAGAAATTCTTTCTTTTAGCTATCCTCCTCTGGTACTTTTCTTGCTATATCCATTTTTAAGATAGGATAATCAGAAGTGAACACAGCACTGGAGGTAAGTACCTTCATTTTATATACTGGCATGTATAATGGCTTTTAGGTTCATACAGTGTAAGTCACACCTGTAAGTCACATGTTTCCCCTTGTTCATTTTTCCAAAATCCAGTCACTTCAGGACTTCAGATGTTCAGAAAAGTGTAGAAGTAATCAATTATCCCCAGCTCTACCAAAGGCCTTACTGAAAGATGGATAAATCAGGATCAACAGAAACAGACTTTGAATATCTGGCTTTTTTTTTCCTCCCTATGTGAATAGAATTTTTAGCAACTTAGAATGGATGTATAAATGCTATAAACAAAACACAAGCCGTGTGAAGCTATAAATATATATATTAATTATTGTATTATTAGAAATATATTCATCTGCAAGAGAAATCTTGCTTGCATTAAACCCATCACTTTCCATTGCAGATGCAGGGCATGGCTCCTTTGCACACAAAGTATGGTACAAAGGCACGAGAGCCAATACCCTCCTACCCCAGCCTACATTTACAAGGCATTTTTCTGCAGCTCACTATAAATTTGAGGAAGGAACCAGAGTTCAGAGACAGCTTTGCTTTCTGGTTAGGTCTTAACTCACCCAGATGCAGGACATATTAACAAAGTGAAATTTTTCTAATTCTGGCACTGACTCACCAGACATTTCTCACTTAAAAATGCTCAATTGAAAGAGTTCTGACCCTGGGCCACAGACCAGGTACTGAATATCTTCCACTTTACTGTAACATTACATCTTTAAAAATCAACAGACTTCCAACTTTTTCTGCCTTCCCGTGAATCCTTCTCCATATCTTCATACCTCAACATGCTCTGATGTTTCCTGTGAGACTGTGTTTGAGATAACAAGTCCTGCATTACCTTGAAGCCCAGCTGTAATGTATTGCACTTCCATGATGCATTAGCAGAGTTTCTGAACGGGGAATGAAGCAGCTGTTAGGAACAGCAGTTTCATTTAGTCCTTATTCTGTAGCTCATCCTACAATGCAGGCATGAAGCCTGACCCAGGTCTTACTGAAAGCAAAGGTAAGGGTTTTTTTCCTCTAAATATGAGTAATGGTTCACTGAGAGGCTGAGTAAAATGCTTATGGCACAAGGCTCCCATAAAAATACTACTCATAATCAACATCATGTGAAAGACGCTGGAGTTAAAAAAGATTAGTCCATCAGATGTGAGCCAATGTAAAAGTCAAGCAATATTAAAAGGGAGATTTCCCAGGAAAGTATCCAAATTCAATCACACAGAAGAGAATACCGGGCAAAGAGGGCATCATGATGTTTGCTCAAATCCAGGATCTAGAGCCATATGATCCCATGAAGCAGGAATTTCCCACTTGTTTCTCTATAATTCTTAACTGTGGAGCCCCCAGTTCCTAATAAAAGAATCCTCTTGACTTGAGGTGCCACTTTCTCTCTGACATTGTAAATCTCTCAGCATACATGGCACTCCTTAAAGAATTAATAACCATCTAAAGCTTCACCTCAGCCTCTGTGGGTGATTGGATTTGTTCCCATTAATCTATATTGCTGTCCAGCTTCCATCTCAAATTCCCTGTGCTTGTTCTCCCATCTTTTCTTTACAATTTGAGCCCATACATCCCACTGGTACTATTCATCTTGGTTCAAACAGAAAGATATCTTGGCATCACATTCTTCTTGCCCAGCACTTTTTCTCCAATGTTGAACAAAAGAAAACAAAAATCTGTTTTCTTCTATTAGGGTTGTGACAAAATAAGCAGTATGAGAATGGGTGCTATACTTCTTTTCTGGCAATTGTCCACAAAGTGGATGCTTGTGGAAGCTTTTGAGTAACCAATTTTCAATAATAATCCCAATTTCCAGAAATGATACAAATGCATTTCATTTTTAAGTGAGGTGTATTAAGAAATAAACTTGATAACTGACCAACACAAGCTGGATAGGGAGACTATAGCTGGCTGAGACCTTGTGGCATATAAAGAAGAAAGTAAAAAGGTGTCTGTAGTAGTTTATGATCTATTTCAGGACAAATTCAATCTTCTGTCTAGTTCAGATGAAAGAAATATGCTGTGTGTTGATTATCCCGTCACTATTCATAATTGAACACATCATCTGGAAAGGATGCCACATGTAAGCATATCACACTCTATACAGACAGAGTACACAGGGATGTTTGACATTAATTGGATCCACCCAATCCTCGCATGGAGGCCAATTTGGCACAAAGAAAATCTGTGCATTTTTCACAGGCGGGACTGGAATTCTACATGAAGTTGATACAAACAACATTCACTAATTAGCAGCTTCTGCATTGTCACCTCAAAGATAAAAGTTGCCAAGTGCCCACCCTCTTGTCTGAAATTACTCTTTGGCAGGCAATGTTACAGGCAACATAAAAACAAAACCCCCTCCAAATTGCTCCAAGGTGACTTGTACCTATAGCTCAGCAAAACTGCCAGTTCAGACTACAGGGAATCTCCATCTATGATGCCCTCATCACTTTCAACTTGCAGAATTCACTTGAAATTAAAATAGAAAGTGAAAGAGACATGTGCATATGAACGAAAGCTTAACTACACAGTTTTATTTTAAGTGGCACAAAGTAATGGCTCTGCAAAGCAAAGAACTGCTGTAAACCAGTTTCAGATTATTATACTTTACATAAAAAACAATCCAGAAAGACCAAAGCTAATTAGTTAGCAAAGACAGAGGCGTGTTAGTTGCCCAATAAACACTCCGTAAAATAACATTCACACAGACCTTTTCACATACCATATCAAGCAAAATGCAAGAAATATAATAATTAGCAGGAGATTCTAAACGTAGTAGGACCATGTGTACTAGGAGTCCATCATTTCATATCCCTTCCCTTAACTATATTATTTTTTTTGTCTATCAGTGGACAATGTATAATGAGTCCTGAAAATTTTCCTTGAAAAAAAAAAGCATATACAGAAAATTACACAGAAAAGACAAAGATGAGAGTAATATAAAGGTCACTGCTGGTTCTCCACTCTAACTGTAATCTACTAGTAGGAGAAAGAGGGTGCTACAGTTGTGGAATGACTGTGTAGTAGCTACACAACGGTATTGTCATCTGTGATTGGCATTTTTATATGTGATAGCCATCCTTATTACATCACACGCAGATGCTACTGCCAACTCAGAAACTAGAGAAACAAGCAGAAAGCTCCACTTCCTCACACAGTCGCTTGTGTACACCAGCATCAGCTACATTCCTTCCCTAATAAGACAAAGCAAAAAGGCACCTAAAGAATGTACTCATCTGACAGAGACTGTGGGCAGAAGTAAGGGCATCAAAAGTTCAAACGTATGCAGATAGTTAAAAGGAAAATTCTCTTTCAGGAATCAGTATCTTACGCAGACATCTTTATCACACATTTTTTTATAAGTTATCTCTTATGGAGATACTGTATGTCTTCCCAATATGTTATCAAAAGATAACATCTGTTCCATCATATATGGCAATTTCACTATCCTTTGGGAAAGGAGAAAAAAAATGAAAACAAAGAAATAGCCGTGGTGAAAGTGAGATTATATGGATATACTAAAATGTACTAAAATTTCTCCTTACCCAGAGATATTTCTAAGAAATTAGGAATGGATTGAGGTTGAATCGTCAAGGAAACTGGTGTTATGCAAAACAGAAGAAGAGTCCACCACCACAGAGGATATTCTGCTGTTCACTGAAGAGTCTCTTCCTGGACATGCTCATGCTTATGGAATTCAACATACTGCATAAAAGGTTTTCTGCAAGAATTGGAACTCTTTGTCATTTTTCTATTTCATTCTATTAATGATTTTTTTCTTTTTTTTTTTTTCCATTTCTCAAGAATCAAAGTGTTTAAGAAACTACCACGTAGAGCTGGACTGAAATTTTACCCCAAACTATCTTAAAATATCTCGACAAAAATCATAGGGCAAATCTTTTGTGTTTTTCATCTGACTTTTACTTCAAGGGCAACTCTGAGGACTTATAAGCTTTAGATAGTTCACTTACAGATATGCTTTATCCTAATGAAGGTAAAATTAGCTATATTCAAGGTTTTAACTGATAAGAACATCCTTTGTTAACCTTACTCAAAGTTATTCCTATTCAGCTTTAACAAGGTGAGCAAATGAGACTGATAAATGTCTAGATACAGTTATCTGCCTACTCCCTTGAAATTCTTTAGAGGGTTTTCAGTCTTCAACCAGTAACAAAAACCTTAAATAAAGTAATCTCTACCTATATAGTGCAAATAATAATAATAAAGGCATGTTTAACCTAAAAATCACCATGATCTTAGGTGATTAGATGGTTAACAGACCTCGATTAATCCAGCTTCCTAGCTGTACTTCTTTGCTCCACTGCACCTTTATTCCCTACTGTTGCATGGAGGAACTTAGGTTTGATTTTCAGCACTTGACCCAACAAAGTTTTCCCAGAGAGAAAGCCATTCCATCAATATGGAAGAAATACAATAAAGCCAAGAAAGAAGATGGATGATCTGTCAAGCAATGAGAGTCTTTTCTCTGCTGGGAGAGCGTACCACTTCCACAGTACTCTCCATCCCTTCCTGATCACAGAGCTGGTGTCTGGGTCACTCAAATCCAGTGTTATTTAATATAAAGAATAATAATGGGTATTAATCTCATGTGATTAATGCATATGAAATCTCACATCATATTTATTAGGAGTGCAAATCATGAGTTTCGAGCCTAATAAGAAAGATTAATTGAATCAAGTGTTTAATTTCCTCTCTTCAAATCGTATCTTGATGATTCATGAATTCCATAGCAAAGCCATTTACATTATCATGTCGTCAGGAAATATAGTTAGTTGTTAGAAAGACAAGATTTGGAGGTTAAATCCTTACATTTCAGAAGACAGTATATATTGTTCAAATGCAGGGAACATGTCATGGGCACAGCGAGCTGACCAAGACAAAACATTTGATCCTATCAGAAAAGCAATATCACTTGTATTTTCTGTAACCCGAAAGTATGGCTTTTTAAAACCACTCTGACACTGCATTGAAGTCTCTTTGTTCTTGTACTGTGCACACCAGGAAGTTTAAAATATTAAATAATCTCTGAAACTGCCCTAGAAACTCAAGTTAGCTTATTAAAGTTTGGTTTGTTTTTTGGTTTGCCTTTTTTTTTTTTTTTTTTTTCCCTGTATGTTTGAAAAACTTCTTTGTTTCACTAAGGGCAAATCTCTTGTGTTTTGTAACGTTGTTATTGAACAAGTTTAATGATTTGCTGAGGACCTCATCTAGCGGCATTACCAAGCAACATGAGATTAGAAACGTATGGTGATGTAGGCTCTCCTAGAATAAATGAAAATATTTTATTCAGCTACCAAGCAAGGTCTCCTGAGATCAAATTAGAAGCTAGCTGTGAAGGGAGATGTTTAGGCATGCTCTGGAATTATTTATCAGCATTTTCTGCTTGTGTGAGAATAAGCAGACATTAAGTTTAAATTAAACAAAGGAGAAAGAAAACAAGCTTTTTTAAGTAATTTGACTGCTAATGATATTTCTGAATTATTCTCAGTTTAATAGTTTAAGTAATTTGCAATGATAATAATTGTTCCTGCTAAAACTCCAATAGTGTCAATTCCATCCTTGGTGAAATGAACTTTCTTCAAGACCTTTAATGGACAAGTAATTGCAAATTTATGGTGGGCTTTGTTAATTTTAAATTTGTTTTCTTCTTGACATTTCTTTTAATTTAATTTCATTTTATTACATTCATCAACAACTAGAGAAACTGACTTAAAAGTCCATTAAAAAAGAATAACTGTTTGAGGTTTTTATATTGCACTTCTTTATTTATAATGAGTCTATGCTTCCAGATAAAATGGAGGCAGTTTAATTATTACTTTTTAACAGTAATGTGTTCTTTTCTCACACTCTTTCCTGATAAATATGTTTTAAACTCTTCTCACCCAGCTAGAAACTGTAATTGTGATTTTATTACTCAGGTGCTATAATCTGCTCTGCAAAATATTTGTAAAACTATGAATGTGTTTAAATGGAATACTCAGGGGGCTAAATTTAAGCATTGTTAAGCTTATAAGACAAACCAGTAGAGAGAACAGTTGGTCCCTAAAGGAAAATAATATTGTAATATATATATTGCAGATACTCATCATGAATGAAATGGAACTCCGTCGAAAGTCTTGTTCTAGTTAATTGCAATGAATATTTCACCCCACACTTGTCCACACAGGACACAGATATCTCAGAGTTGTAGCTGACTGGTATCGTCAGGCTCGACACCAATAAAATTACGCTTACTCGAACTTCTCAGTGAATTTCCATCGTCAGGATTTGCTGATTTGCCCAGTCAGGATGTTCCTTAGGATTGTGTCAACTCCTCTATGATTGTAACAGCCTGGAGGTGTCTGGTGGGCCACAGCAAGCCCTGCGGAGGTAATGCCATGCCTTCTACTGCAGAAACGTGAGACAATTTGAGCACTGCTGTCCTTGTCCTGTCCAGCCATGGGTTAACAAGTGTTCATGTTCTGGGCCTTCTTCTACAAAGGAACTGCCACTGGATAAATCAGCCTCCCCAACCACATAGACTTGTATAATTTTGCTCATGTGTTTGCAAATAGCAATGGAGGAAAGGAGACATCTCTACTACGTGTAAATATTACATGACACAATGAGTGATTTCTTATACTTCCTGCAGTGTCTCGTGGGTTCTGGCCATGGATTAGGATGGGTTGTATGCCCCAGCAGAATGAAGAGACCATCCAAGAGACCCAAAAATTTGTAGTCTGGCAATGCAATGAAGAGGCTGTCCAAGAGACCCAAAAATCTGCAGTCTGACATTGGTCAAGATATCAGAAAGACATTGATTTTCTCCACAAAACAATGTGCTATTAGAAGCTGTATTGTATTTCCAGCATCTTTTCTTAATGCCTGATTTCAGCCCCTATCAAATGTCCACTGCTAACTTAAAGCCATCTGAAACTGGAGGTATGTAGTGGAAAAGCTGACAGTGCCTCAGATGCTAATGTAACAGAATGAACAGATCCCACTTGTTCTTGAGCTCTCTGTTTTATGAGGGAGAAAAGGAAAAACATTTATTGGCTCAGCATCTCCTCCTCTGCACTTCTGCCAAACAAAGTGCTTGACAAGTGCAATTTTACAGCACATGTTTGATGTGAACATAATGTCACCATGTTTGGCATTAACAAAAAAAAAAAAAAAAAAAGAAGAAGAAAGAAAGAGAAAAGAAAAAGTTACTGGCAAAAAAAAGAAGGTAGCAAAAATGTTTTGGTTTCTTGCATGCCCTTGTAGTTTTCTTCCTGCTCTCATTTCCTTGTCAGATTTCAGTGAAACAGATATTGAATAGCTCAGAAAACTTAGGATGCTTTGTGGCTTCTGACAAAAGTGCATCAAGTTGGTAACTTCTGCAGGCTGCAGCACAGGCATTGAAGGTAGGAAGTTCACTGGCATCAACTGCCTGTTGCCACCACTCTTATGGCCCCAGCAGGGAGGCCAAGAGTGGCCCTGTGAATTTTCTTCTGACCTTTACAGATTTTCCTTGGAGGCATTAGGCTAGCTTCACCTTTAACTGGGACATACTGGCAGGGCAAGGGAAGCTTTTATGCTGCTTCCCAAGTTGTTCTTTCTGCACAGAACTGACCTACTTTTGCCCCGCAGAGCTGTCATTCTGGCACTTTTCACAAGCACCAGGGATATGCCTCTGCATTACACGAGTGCACACTTCCAACAAAGAAAAGGAAAAATCATCTATATGACCTAAAACTTACGAGGTGAGGTCATAACTTTTAAAAATACAAGCCCTGCACATGTGTAGGCTGCCTTGCACTGTGGTTATGACTCATAAGACCTAGCTCAACCTTTTTATTTCCTATATTTCACTATGATTATGAAAGAAAATATGCATTCTAGAATAATGTGGTATGAAGGTCTCTCTTCACTGAATCCATGACTATTATATCCAGCGGCCTTGTGAGAATAAGTAGCTCAAATGAATATGAAGGTCAGAAAGAACTTGGCTCAAAACCTGATGTTCCTGACCCAAGTGAGTATACATTTATTTTCTTTCCTACTGGGGAAAAAAAAACCCAAACCAAACAAAAAGCCTCAACAGACAAAGACAGACGGAAAGAAAGAAAACCTGAAAGATTAAGCCTGCTATACAAGATTTGCCTCTGTGCTGTTCACTAAATCCTCTCTCCTCAAGGGAAGGAATGATCCAATGCTATGTACATTCCTACAAAGCCCTTCTAAGAAACATATCATTTTCATTACCTGTGCAGATATTGGTGAGCATATTTAATGAACCCTCTTCCTCAAATGAAATACTGAATAAAGAAAAAGCTTAGCTCTTGCAGAAACTACAATAAATTTATCTAGAATAATTCTGGCATTTTGTCTTGTCCAACATCAACAGCCTTCATTCTCATCTCAGTAGGCCAGCTGCTAAAAATTTGCTTCTCTCATCTTGACTGATACAACTTAATAAAACCTTCTCCACCAGCCTTCTCTGTTATCCCATCTTTCCATTCCTGGGAGTGTCTGTATAAAACACCACTGATAAAATTATCTCCAGCTATTCTGCTTCAATCATATCAAATCACTCCTTGAATCTTTCTATCAATTTCCTTTCTTTTTATTTATTTTTTTTTTAACAACATCAAATTCAGGATCATTTCCTGTTTGAAATCCGACAAAACTTCATTATAACTCACACAGTAAAGCTGTCTCTTCAGTTTCATTCCTGGATTTTTTTATTATTCTTCTTTCATTCCTGTTTGTTACTTCAGTCTTTATTACATTCTCTAACACCCCTTCCTGAGGCTACAATGAACCAATTCATGTTCTCCCCACACCCACCTTTTATCACCTTCTAATCCCCCCCCCAAAACTTATTTTCTCACAGAAATTCCTGTCTTGTTTTCCCTGAAAAATAATCTTGGCATACCTTTCATTATCAGCACCTGTCTTTGTGAGGCCTGTCTCTGGGGCATATGAGGGTTTCTCTATGCTCTCTCTATTTTCATCCTATGGAAGTGATTGATGATAATAATTGTAGTTGTCACATACCTTTCCTAACTGCTTTTTTTTTTGACGATGCTCTTAATTTGATAACAATATAAATAAGATGTGTCCTTTATGGTTATAATACGGTTACTGCAATACTCATTTGTTAGAAGCAAAGAACTGTTTATAAGTTGTCTCACTGTACAAAACAAATAGTATCGAATCACGGTCAAAAAGTTCCAGCTCACAGATATGAGATACTTCCCTTAACAGCCTTTCTAGTGGGGTGGTATTCCTAGAAGAGATGACCAATGACAGTAGAGGTGGTTTCTGAAAGGTACCTTAACAAGATTTTATGTACCACTAGCACAAATAGTACCTGCTGGCATCAATGCTCCTTACATCACACGAGGATGTGAGTTAGGATATTAAATTTTACAATTAGATGCTCAATTTAAGTGAAAAATTCTTGTGCTAGTTCTCAGTTCAGTCTGTAAATAGGCTGGCATTACAATAGCATGTTTCCCACTCATACTGTTATTGTGCCCTTATATTAACCTGTTTCCTAATAAAATAAATTGCCTTTACCTTCAAAACATTCAAAAAAAAATTTTAAAAAAAGGAGGAAATTTTGGGAAAATATTCACAGATTTGAAGCACAATTATGTTTATGGGTTCATTAGTCCCTTCTACGGTATTTTTGATTTTATCTCCTCCCATTTTGCTTTCCCTGCCCTCACAAGACACTCTGAGATCTTCCCACTAGGTTGCCTGGCGATCAAACATGAGATTTCTATAATCAAAACAAAGGTGAAAGGAAAACGTTCCTTTATAATAACCTACGTTCAGCCAAAATACAACCTGAAAAACTGGTGACTTAAGTGTTAATTCCCCAGTGGAAGGGCTGCTTCTTTATCCTCTGCCTACAGGGGACAGGGCAAAGCCTTGTAATTGGATGAACTAGAAACTTCAGGGCTGTGGAAGAGGAACAGGTGAAATGTAACTGATCATTATCTTCAGCCAGTAACTGGCAACCAGAGGCTCCTGAAATACATCAAAAGAGTTCCTCAGTAACGCAGGGCTTCCTGCTCAGGGGGAGTAGAGTAGGTTGTCTTCAGTGGGAAGAAAGTGATATACAACTACGTTTAGTTCTGTTTGCACTCTGAAAAATTTATGAACTTTTACTTGTCAGGCAGGACAAGACCCAATAAAGCAAGTGATCATTTTGCTTTTAGCCATGCATAGATTGATTTATTTATTTATCTATTTAGAAGCTGAATTAACCAGACTTGGTCTGCAGCTGAGATGGTTGGATCCCAACTATTGCACGGTGTATTTCCTTATCTGATTCCGTAGAAGATAAAAGGAAGGTCTTGGACTCTGCAAGATGCAAACATCGTTGGTATTGTCATTTAGGAAACAGTGGATCTGATCTTTTCGTTTTCCTACCTGGTCACTTTTTTTCCCCAAACTTTTGTAAAAAAATGAAATCCTTTGAAAAGAATTAGTGTTTGTAACATTTTGCTCTTTCAAAGCAGAAAGTCATTTGGTCTATACAGTTGCTGCACAACACATGCTGACAGAAAAATCCTAATGAAAGATGATAGCAATTAACCAGAATTATCAATGCAAAATTCCTTCGCCAGAGTAAAAAAATAGATTTCTGTCTGACAACCTGCAAAGACCAATCTAAAATTTGTGAGCGTTACACGCTCTTTTGAGAGCTCTGAAACAATAGTGGGTTTATTTTTATTCTGAGTTAATTTTAAAGGAATGCCTGACATTTTTACAAAACCCTGGTAACGAATTTTCATTTAGGCTTTTTTTCAAAACCCAAACAGATTCATCCTCATATGCTATCGCTGTGGTGAGTGACAGTGGGCAGGTTTCCCAAGAACGCACCTGAAATCTGCTGGTTTGCTCCATGTTGACAGTGGGATGATATGGGAAGTGTAATGAACAGACCTAGTGCGATGACTTAACATGCCTGTGACCCTTTTTACTGAGCCAGTCCCTAACTTTAATAGAGATGTTGTCGCCATTGTCCGAAAGGCTGATCTAACACTCCAGTTTGAGTAAGACTTGGACAGGCTAAGTAGCTAATTGTTATTCTTGGCTGGCATTCCAGTACACTGACTCCAGGATGAAAAACAACATTGCAGGACTGTAAAACATCTCAAAAAGAAAACTCTACTCGGTTAATGGTTCTGACTCACAGCAACAAAAGCAAGGAAATGTAGAGCCAAAAGAACTCTCCCTGGTCAGATTTTTCCATGTACTGTCTGGGTTTTGCAAGGTTTTCTAATACTACAAAACGTTCAGTGAAGATCCATGATGTATCTTTGCCTCTGGGGGTGAGCTAAGGGAAGCTCACATATTAAGCTTCCAGTTCTACACAGTGCCAGAATTCAAGTACAGATGAACCTGTCACTATATTGCAAAGGAGAAGTACAGGTTTAAGCCAAACATACTTGGCTTTCTTTGGCTTGGTTTCAACAAATACTGCAGGCAAATTTGCTACATGGGGTTTCCCAGCTCCAGGTCCACGCAGAGATTTGACTCCAAAAAAGATCAACCTAAGACCAATCACGTTGTTATGAGCCTATGCCTATGTCTTTCAGTCTCCTGGGAGTTTTTGATACAGACAACCTGAGGTGGACCTACCTGTCTTTCTGAAACACTTTTATGATGTCTCAGGGATTTTCAACTTTCATCAGCTTTTGAAAAAGCTCCAACAAGAACACTACTTAGTCATACACACTTTTGATAGCTGCTTTAATTGCACGCTGTCACTACCCTCTATCCTCCAGCATCTCTGACAAATTTTAATATAACGTCAAGAAATATTCTTGAATATCTCAAAGAAACCCAAGGCTTTTTCTGCACGTGTGAGACTTTCTTCACCCAGAAACATATGGAAACATATTCAGCACTGGGAAAAGGGAAGCAGAGAAACTCCTCGCAGTATTAGCGGGGATTTATTTTGAACTTTCTGTTCTGTTTTCATCCACCTGATTGGAGCATGAACAGTCAGAAGCCAGTGGTGCTTTCAAGAATCAGAAAGAGCAATTCAATTAATGGTTTTGTCAGTGCAATAATCATTGTATTATTACTATATGGCATGGCAGTACCTAAAAGCCTCAACCAAGAACATGGCCTCATTTTGTTAAGCCTTGCAGAAAAATATAATGACGTTCCCTGGACCCTGCCCCAAACTGTGAGTGGATAGAGCAAACAGTATTTCAGAAAGGAACCTCTTATTGCTGTTTTATAAATAAAGGAATGAACCATAAACAAGATGAGTTACCCAAAGACAGAGGAAACCTGTGGCAAAAGGACTGAATATGCTTCCCCCGGAGCCATATGCCCTAACTACAAAGCTACGCTTCTTTTCCTGGCAGCAAGAATTTCAAGTCATGCCACTCCCAATAAAATATGCAGACTTTCTGAACAGGAGTGATTTTCAGTCTACTGATAGATTATTTAAAAAAAATATATATTTTTTTTTCCTATGGTTAATTTGTGGAATATTTTTAGAAATAACTAGCACTGAAAATAACACATTTTTCACTGCAGACATAATCTATACAGAATTTCAATATGCATTTATAATCCATACCTATACAATTAATGAAAGTAAAATATATTTCAATAATATTTCATGCATCTGTAATTTATAGAGCTGTAAATGCAAATTTAGAGATGGTATGTCATATGCTGGTGAAATGTCTGCATAAAAAATGTGTGAACATTTGTGCTGTAGCAACTCTGTCAAAAGAACATCATGGTGATCATTTGGCAACACGTATATGTTGTCTGATGAACTTTGCTATAATTAATTATTACTGCTAATGAACATTTGATTAAATTAATTTCCTAAAATATACAAATGATTAAGTGAGAATGAGAAGATTTACTGCACATATTGATACTAGTAAATTCTACGTGACATTTTTCTGTGTTTAATATAATGAAATAGTAAAATTATATCCTTTTATAAAGGAATTTTGAAAGAACTTTTTGAAGAGCTCTGTTCTAATATACGTACACCCAGGAGTCATTTGAATGAGCTCAAGATAACCACAGGGCTGACCCCTGTGATACATTCCTGTCACTATAAAATACTGCAGAAGAATATTAGCAGAACAGAAATAATACCAGAGTGGTGCATAGTAACTGGAGTCATTGCCTTCAGTTCAAATTCAGGGCTTAGCATAAGAGAGCTTCATCCCTCTCAAATCACTGGTTGGGATACAGAATACTTGTCACATGTCATATTTTTTAGCTAGTTTAAGTTGACCCTCTCCACCAAACGCTGCCCTACAGATTTTGTATCAGCAATGAATGGAAGAAGAATGTATTTTCACTGAAATTGGAACACATAGAAATAAACAAGTAGACTCTGTCATTTATCTCTTACATTGCAATCATTAAAATATTGAGCTGGCACTGGGAATCAATTCGCTTTTGTTTCGAAATATTGATCCTAAGATTATCCCAAGTAGGTTTTTTTTTTGGTTTATAGTTCCACAGAGAAAATTAATTTGCTTATATTTTACAACACATAATACACAAACACTTTCTTGCTCTTTGAAACATTTAGAGGAAAGAGAAATCTTCTTCACGCCAGTCATTGCAGGACAGTTTCTGCCAATGACGATGATGATTATTGGAATGTGGTGGCAAAACACAAACCCTAGAAGCCATCATCTGCCTCTTCAACACATGAGTTTATGTCAGCGAGGACCCCACAAAGTCCTCCCAGCTGGGGTAGCCATAAGGCACATTCTGAAGCTTGTCCTCTTTTTTTCATAGTCACCTGATACCAAAGACCTTTGTTAATAGATTAAAGAGGTCGCAAGTTTTTATGTGGAAGACAGAAAAGTATGGGCAGAAAGATACCATGATAACATAAACCACTGTTCTTTGGGAAATCAGGATAAAATTACTTATTTTCTGTAGTATCTGGACTGCACGTCAGATTTAATATATGAATATTGCTCCCTGTGTAGGACTCACTGAAGCTTAGCTCGCACGGCTGCTCAAGATAATAAGCGGGCATAATCCTACATTTGGCTTTCAGCAATGCCAATAGCATCCTGATGTCCTGTTTTATGCTAGTAGTAATGTGAATAAACTGAATTTCATAAGTAAATCAATGCTCATTTTGACAATAAATGAAAATTATTAGTAACTACACTTTAAAAAGTAACATGTACAAAGGCATCCCTCGAGAGAATGCAGGGAAGCAGCAGTTGTAACATGACATACAGGACACCATTTTAAATAGTCAGCCATGTGCTCAACTTAATTCTGATTTTGTACTTCTGCATAAATGCTGAACTTTCTGCACAGATTTATGTAAAGTTTGTAAGTGTTGATTTTTTTTAATGAAAAACTTATATTTATTCTTCTAATGAGTCTAAACTCCACTGAAAAAGAAAATATAAAATTGAGTGTTTCATCATCAACAATTTTGCCACATCACTAGGAATGTGACCCTCCCCTTAATTTATGACATACCTACCAATACTTTGCACTTCTATGGTTCCTGAGCTATCCAAATTTCTTACAAGTATCAGCAATTGAGCTCACTCTACTTTCGTGCATCTAGTTCTTTACAATCTTTGTGTTAGAGGTTACAGAAAATAGACACTAATTGCTAAAATGCTGCTTTAAGTTGCAAAAGATTGATGGCAGATAGAAGCAGAATTCAGATTTTGTGACCTTGTCACATACTTTAGCTGCCCACTCCATTCCAAAATCTTGACTCAGTGTCACAGAGGTACCCACAAAACAGACATCAGCACCTATCCAAAAATGGGGGATTACATCAACCAAAGTTGCCCAGCACTCCTAACCAAACACAAGTCCAGATGTCTGTTGGGAATGTAACTGCAACACAACTAATTCCCAAATGGACATCTACTCACTCATAAAGGGGAAACCTCCCACACAAGAGTGCCCAAGGTATCACTCACCCAAGGTGAGGTGTCTGAGGCTCACTCAATCCACGGAGACTCGCTCAATCCATGGACATGGCCTTGGCTGGCATGTCCAAAGGGAGGGTCTGACTGCTCTGTGAAGAACCAACTCATCTGGTTCTTAGGTGGAGCTCCATCTATACCCTAGTCAAGGGTACACCACCCTGGCTCTGCTGGTTTTGTCTGTTGGGGAGGCTGCACCTGCCACACTCAGGAACAACGAAAAACAGAAGTCTTTGAATCTGAACTTAATCAACACACGGGTGTGGATGCTTCTCTCAGATCCACCTCTGGTTTGAATGCCCCTCTGTGGGTGTGCGCTTTGGGATCAGCTTCGGGTGGTAGTGTCTAAATACTAAGCTCTTACACATTCATTCCCTTTCCACACCACCATCAAAATGATTTTGTGATAGATTCCAAGTAATACCTGTAGTGTTTCCCTGTCAGTATGGAGAATCTTCTACTCAGGAAAATAGTATGTGTGTATATGTGTATCACAAGCTTCACAGCCTTCCCATCTGTCACACCTTTTACCACTAATATAAACTCCATTACTGTGGGGAAAAGAATCTGGAAATTATTGAAGTACTTTAATTTTCTGTACATTTCCCCACTCATTTAGCTAAAGGATGCAACAGGTATTGACATACTAACTGTGGATCAAGAGGATTCTTGTAGATATACCTCTAATTCTGTCCTCTTAAACCCTGCAGGAGATTTGGATTAATCACACTGACATCAATGATATAAACAGACAATTCATCTTGAATCATTCAATAATCTTCAGTAAATGATTAATATGCTTTGAATCACAGAATACCTGGTATTTTTCCAGTCAAAACTTCTCATGAGCTTAACAATATACATTACTGCAAGCTACAGTTGGGATCCTATTTTATTAGATCCAACTGAAAATGTCATGAGTTTATTTGGAAAAGGAAATTTAATGACTGATTTATTTTTTTTTTAACCAAGGGAGGAGCGATTGTGTAACATTTTGCTGATTTTCTTCCAGTTATAGCTAACTGAACATAGTAGATATTTTGATTAAAGCTTTATTAGGAATCTTTATTAGGTCTATCTTATGCAAACTAAGTAAACTCTGTGAATTTGAGGTGAGCGTGGCATTTGTTCTTTAGGGCATAGCAATGTTCTTTCGGGGAAGTTTGGCAGTCATCCATCATCAATGCTCTCCTCAGAGGTTATCATGCATCACAGAGAAAGGGCCTGCCCTCTTCCTACCGACAGTATTTGCTTTGAAGGATAAAATGCCCCCTCCCCACATCTCTAACTTTCTTTCTCTGACAAATCCATAGTACAGCAGGAAGTGGCAAGGTGCCTATCGCTGCCCTTTTGTGAATATCAAACCTCTGGGCATTTCAGCTTGCCACTATACCATGAGAAATGTAGGATGAGGCAGGAGACAATGTAACTGAAATGTCAAAGGTTTGAGTTCAATTTGGTTTGAAGGATGGCCAAAGGCTCAGATCACTTCTTATTTTAACCAAACAGTTTGTAATGCATATTGTCACTTTGTTGTTAATACAGCATGTTGCATTTGGCTGGTGGAAACAGAAATAGTACCTGCCCTAGGTGCGGAAAAACACCCTCTGTACTAGAAAGTAAGGTTGAGATGTTTTTAACTAATTCTATATTCTTTTCTATCTCTATTTGGTCCTGGTTAGACCATGACTATGAAAACAGATATTGTTTCTAAGTCTCCACTTTCTAGTGACATATATTGCTCTCATAGAAAACCTTAGAGAAGCACATACATATTTTGCTTTCTCCAGAAGAGAAGGCAAACTTTTGTTTTTCATGATTCTTTTCTTTAATCTCAAGGAACTGTCACTTTACAGCTCTCACACAGTGGGTTCCGTGAGTCAAGCTTCTCAATGCTACCACAATACTGAAATAAATGTGCATATTTTGCTCTCTACTCAGGGAAACACAGTGTGCTTGTCAAAGCATTCAGGTTTGTGTTTGTTTGCTTGAATAGGTGATGTGAAACAAAATACCTTTTAAATAAGACATAGGCTGTTAGATAAAATTTATTAAATTATACTACTGATTATCGAAGCTGTTCATTTGATCCAAAATTCTATTTGTCTTTCCAGAACTGAAAGAAAAAGACAGCTAATAAATTCCCTTTCTATTCATCATGCTCATTACTATGCACTTTTATCACTAATATCTAACTGGCATCCTGTAATTGGGACGGTTTCATTCTCAGACTTAGTCAGAGGAAATATTTCCATTTGGAACAGCTAATAAATTGCTAAGAAAGGGATCCAGGCGCCTTAATTGTATCCAACATTTTCTCTCAAATCTGCCCCATCTCAAAAATATATTTCAAAGTATCATCAATGTGCAATGACACTCCAATTGAAGCTGGAATATGCCCAATTTTTGCTCCATTGGTAGCCAGTAGGATTTTATTGACTGGACAATAAAAGTGAGAGGAAGAAAAACTACATCTCTTTTTCTGCCATAACATCAAATAATGCAGAAATGCTCATATTACAGCACATTAGACACTAATCTGATATTCGATTACACTGGATAATGAAACTGAGATATTTTTCTTGTAGTGTCCATAGTTACTCTCACAAGAGAAGTGATTCTCTTCAAATTATCTCCTTCATCTCAAATATTATGGTAATATTTTTGATTCCACCTCCTTGAAACTTAATCCTTAATCAGCTATTTTATTTGCTATCTAACATGTCATCAATAAAACCTACATTAGACGTCACAGATATTGAGACTTTCAGCTTGAGGTTAAGACTTCTCAATATATTGAATTTGGCAGTGTCACTAATGAGTTATTGTGCTGCCTGGAAACGAGGGGAGAAAAAACAATGCAGGTGGAGAAGACAGGACCCTCAGCTTCTCTGCCACCTGAACAGCTCAGGTGAAACTCGTCCAGGCATGAGGGAAACACCAGTTCCTCACAGCCAGTGAGCTGGGGATAGAACAAATGTGTCTGCCTGGGGATACTGCTCTTTGGGCTGCATATTTGAGACAGTTTTTAGTGGGTTTAATAGTTAAATTCAGAATTACAGTTTCTATTAGACCAGCTGTTCCGTATTTGAAGGAAGTCAGATAAAGCCAAGAAAAGTTGCTGAGCATCTTGAGTCTGTTCAGGTTTTGCCAGACAAGGTAAGGCTCCTGCATTACAAAGGCAACTGCAGTTAACAGCTATTCTTGTGGACCTAGCTTTTATTTTCTTCATCTCTCACTCACACACAAATGATTCAGAGGAAAGTTTTTCATGCTCTGCCTTCTTATATGATTAGCTTTCTGAAAAGGATTTCATTTGCTTTAAACAAAAAAAAAAAAGTAAAACCAGGTTTCTAAGTTTGTGTTCAACATCTGTCTTTTCCTGACATACTGTAGCATACTGTCCCTCTCAGCATTTGTTCCTTCTTGCACAACCAGCCCTGCCTTATATTCTTAGAGATTCACAGATTTCAGAGGCTTTTCCAAATCTTGCCTGATTTATCCCCATCTCATATAGCCCAGCACTGCTGTATACTAATACTCCCCACAAACTAGAGCGGGCACACGTTCTACTTTGCTAACCTTTTGCATCCTTAGTTCTTGGTATTTTTATTAGCTTAAACAGTCCCACTCCAAACTGCCAAACTCTTCCTCTAAGCACTTTGAACACCCTCATTACCTTTCCTCTCTTTCAGAACTGACTCTGTCTAAATGTGATTTGTTTGTTTGCTGGTTTCTGCAAAATTTATTTTGATCAATCTTTCGGAGTATTCACTCTTCATATTCTTGTGTTGTGATATTGTTGCTTTTTAACATCCTGAATACTAGCATAGAGGACAGAAAAAAAATAGGTTTTATGATTACAGATTGTCATTTATCACTCTATGATAAGGGTAAGCAATGCTTCAAAAATCACTGTCTAGTTCTGGTTCTTTTCCATTATATGTGTAATTTTAGTAGTCACAGGCTTATTTGGTATAACCAGCATATCTTTAGTTACGCTCTCCAAGAAAACAAAATGAGACAGGGTTATGATTTCCCGCCTTGTGTAAAGATGTAAAATTTACTTCACTGCTTTTCTAAAGGTTTCCCAAAACATCTTTGCTATGTTTGCAGCATCCCATCTCCCCCTTTCTTACCTTCACATTTTGCACATTCCTTCCTAAGAGTTTTGAATTCATCTTCAGCAGTGTAATACATAAACTTATATTTTATTCTAGCTTTCCTTTTGATAACCCATTTCTTTTCAACTCTCATTTATTTGCTTACACTTTCATTAGTTTAAGTGCCATCAGATTCATTGAAACATGTAAATCCACCCTTGAGATGATGCCATCCTTGTCCAAGCATCGATTTTTTTTTTAAGCTGTGTGCTGCATTTTAAAGATGTTTTACTGTACTTTGAGATTTTTATGTGTAAATGTACACACTGGTGGGCTCTGCGTGGATAATTTGGTGTTCTTCATTTTAAATGCAGTGCATTCCATTTATAAACATTTCATTTCATCCCTTATGTGTTGGGGGGTTTTTTGTTTGGTTGGTGTTTTGTGGGGTTGGTTTTTTTTGGTTGTTTGTTGTAGTCTTTTTGTTTGGGTGGTTTGGTTTGTTTTCGTTTTTTTAGCTGGTTGTTTTGATTAATTTTTTTTATGTGAATACATATAAATTAAAGGCTATTTCTAATAAATAGTCTTTAATTCAAACCAAACTGGATCAATAAAAGATTAGTGGTCAGCCCAAGTGCCAGACCTGGTCATCTGCTTTATAATCAAACCACTGACATTTCTACTTATCAAATATCTCTATAGCTTCCCTTCTTATCTTGCAATACATGTGACAATTCACACTGGAATTGTCTGGCTGAGAGAGCAAACTGGAACAAGCACACGCTTTGCTGTTGCCTTACGAAGGTGGAATACATGGAGAGTATTTGGATTACATGCTGCAGCTTGATGTAGCCAGGGATGTGGCAAAGAAGGATTAGCTAGAGGATGCCAAAAGGGTGTAAAACTGCCTGAAGCCTCTCAGCTCCAACTGACACTGCTAATGCTACTCAGTAGGTTTCCTGGTCCTGAAGGTACAGAAATAGCCTGCAAAGAAAGAAGCCCAAGCTTCAGAGCTATGGGGGACAGAAAGCTCCAAGAAGCAATATGAATGCCAAACTTTGCTGTGCCACATGTAGCTGAAGTCTCTCTTTTTTTTTTTTTTTTTTTTTGCCTCCAAATGGGTATGAGGTGGTGCAGAAATTTTCTAGAACTCAGTAAAAGGTTCAGTCTTCCTGGATTTTATGTGCAATGGGCTATTTTCACAAGCGTTTATTTGTCTTATCTAAGGCAAAAAAATCAGTATGGCATTTTTGGAGTCAAAATTTTTAGACTTTCTTTTTTTTACATCTCAGTTCCCATTTCCCACCTATTGCTGAGATCACATGTTTATGTTGGCTGTGGAAATATTATTCAGTCTGATGTGGGAAACCATAGAAAATATTTGTATACGAAATGCCTGTAGCACATAACGAAGGCCCCTTCTGTCAGCCACCCAGAGAGCCTGTATCTGTGTACATCCATCTTTGGGCATGCACATGAAAGGGTGATTTTACCATAATATTTGGAGTAATTACCCTCTGCCAAACTCAAAGGTGGTATACGAAGGTGTAGTTCCATTGACTTTAATGTTACCCATTTAACCAGTTGTGGGCTCATTATACTTAAATTCAAGGATTAGTAATGCTGGCACCAAAAGGGAAGCCTCTTTCATCTCCTCTGAAAATGAGGTTTGGTTAAGCATCTGCCTTAAGTCTGGCAGTGTAGAGTCCCTACCTCCTTGCTTGCCACCACATGGCTGTTTGCGCTGCCGGGGACAGCGACAATTGGTATTGCATGGATGAATTGAAGCCTAGAGAAACCTGTGACATCTGTCCCCTGGCCTTCCCTGGGTGGCTCCAGGAATTTAGAAGTACCTGAGATACTGTATGTTACAGGTCATATTGGAAAGGCTATTTTTACCCCTAATTAAAACATTTGTTCTGTGAGTAGGTGTCAGTCATTAGGAGCACACTCTTACAAAGTGAGAGTGAAGTGGAAACTGGCAGGTTTAAGCACCAAAGGTATCAGAGGTTACTTTCTCATTAAGAAGCCAAGATGTTTCTTAGGAAAATATCTTTGTGGGTAAGGACTGTTGTCGGTAATTGCCTACGCCCAACAAAAAGGACAGCTTTGCAGAAGGTACATAACTAATTTTAGAGGAAGAGTACACAGATAACTGGAAAGATGTGATGCTCCCTTGGAGTTCAGTCCTCCGGGATTGCCCTTTTTTTTTATTATTACTAGTCACAAATGGGCTTTAACAGGAGCCACGTTATCACTTTCTTTCTCTTCATGCCCCATCTTCACACCCCTAAGACATAGTGACAATACAGAGGAGAAAGCTACATCCAAATGGTCACTAAAATGCACCAGAGTTCAAAGGAAAAGAACAATTTTGGGAAATCATTGGTTTTTGTTGCATAACTGCCTGAAGTGAACAGGCTGCTATGAAATATCTTCATGTCTACTGATCACGAAAGACAATCTATCAACAGCCCTGTAAGTCTAAGTATCTTTTTTTAAGTAATGTTGATGACTTGCTAGAAACAATCTGAGCTAATTCCTTTTAAATACAAGTAAATGGCAAGTAATTACACAAACTGTGATTAAGAAATCGCTGGTAATCGCTAAAATACAACAAGTAATGGATTAAAGTGTTTTCAACAATTTAAAAGGTGTGATTTTTATTTTTTTTTCCCCCTGTTTCATTCCAGTGCTTTAATTGCATTAATACACCATGCTACAAAGAGGGCTAGTCCCACTTCTTCAACTGGATTCAGTCCTGTTGTGTGTTCTCTAATCATACAGACTAAGTGCATGGTCCTGTGAGCCTACACAGAATGAGTCACACAGAGTAATTGCCCAATTTAAAGTGAAGGGCCTTTTCATACGTTGGTTCAGATGCATCTCAGCAACCCCCCTTTACTGTTGAGTGCAACTTCCAGGTCTATTTAGTGTTGCTGTTCCTGATTCCCCAAATAACTTCCTTTACATGATCTAGTTTGAAGCTAGCCATGTAGAAAAGCAAATGGCAAATGAAAGATTATTTCACATCTCATGCCTCCGTAAATGTGTGTACCTCTAATACAAAGAGCTGGGTTCTAATTTACAAGAAAGCAGAGGCTTGATCTCGGTGCTGTGCTGGGCAGTGTGCCAATCCACAATTTACTACTGGCCTATATTAATGATTTGTGAGGTAAGAAAATATGGTAGTTCAAAATTTCATGAGAGCTATAAGGACCTTGCAGGGACAAAAGATTTCTGTAATTCTTAATCATCATTCTTGCAATGGTTACATCCAAAATCAATATTGTTTTTTGCATTATTAAGGGAAGAAAAAACTGAAATAGCAAAATAATACCAAGTCTTAAGCTACAGTGCCACGTTTTTTTTGGCACTATGTCATACTGAAAATTATTTTTTTTAATTTGGGGCAATTTGTAAATTTCATTATAACATGCAACATGATATTACATATATATCTATATATCTACTGTACATTATGTCTACACAGATATAATTTCAATCTGATGAGATAAACAGACCTTCCACAATAATTCTTTATATGCTGCACATAATGCAAATTCTACTGTACAAGTGGAACTTGCTGCACAGAGTTTAATAACAAGTGCTGTTTTAAGGAGAGCAATTTACATTAAACTGCTCAGGACCAAAGTTCAAAATTGGATGGGCGAAGACATATAGATGAGAACAGATTTTTCAGCCACTCAGTAGCATTGTGTTTGAGGTTAAGAACAGCACTTTGACCTGGATTTTCATCCAGTTTTCATACAAACAGGCACAAATTTGCAATGCACAATCTTATATACTTATCCTGGCAAAAAGAACATAAGGATAAAGGCATGTGAGAAATTATGATAAATTAGAGGGTTGGTTTTTGGTTTTGTTTTGGTTTTGTTTTGTTGGGTTTTTTTCCTACTATATCAACAAGCCAGGAGCTATTTATTCAGCTGTTTGAACCTGGCAGAAATTGCCTTGTACAAGAGTTTGAAAGAAAATCTGCTAATACTATTTTGGGGTATAATCCTATACAAGTATAATTTTACTTACTGCCTACCCTTACTGAGCTTTCGGTCACCATAGCACATGCTGACTGGAGATAATGGGAAAAAGCAGGCTGGTCTCACTTGTTAGGAACCGCAAATCAATGCAGTGTCACTCATATACTCTTTAAGATGCCTCTCTCTGATGAACATCCTTCTCCTCAAGCTGGTGGATGTGGAAAAGACACAGCAGCAGACCTGTGCGAGGTTACTCTGAGAGGTCTCAGTTTCCCTTGTTGCAGAGCAAAGGCCATTCACCTCACCCAGTAATTGCCTACCATTCCCCATTTAGTCACCATTTAGCCCCTTTTAGTCTCTCAGACAATGGTAAAAAAAGGATTGCTACTGTACAATGCCTACTTTAGCTAAGAGGTTAAAAGTTTGTTAAATTGTGATTAATTGAGTAAAATGTGACACGTTATAAATGTATTATTACAAATTTCACTATCAAAAGTAAATTAAATTGGAACACATTAACTTACAACATTAAGCAAAATTGAAAGAAAAAAATGTAAAAATGGTTACAATTCGTGTTCTTAAAAAAAGGGAAAAGAAATGATCATAATTTTTTTGACAGCTTGGTTACCAGGTAGGCTTAAAATGAATGTGGATTCAGAACATAGCAGATCTTATGGGTCTAGTATAAATCAAGATTTACGGTGTAGTGAAGCCAGAATTTGTGAGACTGGAATGAGGTGCTGGTGCTGTGAACCTGCATTTTTCAGTGATGCAAAAACTTATTTAAATGCCTATCCCTGCTCAAGGCTAACTTATGAATTCTGAGCCATGTGACCTTGGTATTTGTTTTCTATGAATCTGCAAATAACTATTCTTGTTTCTATTCTATTGGAGGGGTTAGGAAGAGGAGAAAAGAAAAAGGCTGTGGAATGCCGTAAAAAATACTTAATTACTTACATTTATTGTTATTTATACATATATTAATTGTCAGGATAAATTTCACCTAGTGTGTCTTGCTGACAAGCATGAGAGATTAGAATCCACAGTTGAATTCAAAGTATGAGCTTAATGAATTGTGGTTACAGATTATTATAGTGTAATCGTTGTATTTTAATAAGTTATTGGAAGGTTAATTTTAAAAGAAATTTTCTTTACAGGCAAACTTGAATTGCTGTCTATGAATCATGATGTAGGAATGACAAATCTCCGTAGGGAAGTTGAGGAGAATATGATGTCTTCCGTAAGACTAACCTACAAAAAGAAATCATTTTTATATATATATTATATGAACTGCCAATATAAGATTTATATATGATGTATATATTTATGCCTTAACAAATGGTTTCAGTTTCTTTTGGTCAAAACACAGATAAGCCCTACCAGTCTTGGTGCTATTGTCTAGACTTCTGCTATCCCAAAACTGTGGCCCATTTCAACAGCCTCTCTTTACTGGTGGCGTTAGCCGAAAAAAAACCTTAACTATCCACAGATCTCAGATACTACATCTAATGGACTTCTTGCTAGATTCAAGACAATTCATGAGTTTAAAATGTTCACAGAATTTATTTATTTTCTTCTTAAATAAGGCAAACTCTGATCTTCTGTGTTGCACTACCTGATTAATACTTGTACATTGGTAGATCCATAACTGTTCTCAAAATATCTAGTACTGATGAGGGCCAAAGTAAAATTCCAGAGCAAATCCCTTCTGATACTGACAAATTGAGATATCTTTCCTGAAAAAGAGATGGAACTGTGTCCTCACTGTGGGTGACTGTGTTGGTTCAGTAGCCCAAGGAAAATGGACATCCCCTTCTTGATGGCACAGCGAGCACGAACCTGATCCTACTAGAAAAATACTCCTAAGAAGAAAGTCTTCAGAAACTTTGAAAAACATGAGAGCCCCTCCAAAGGTGATGAAGCAAATTATTGCGATGGGTCTTCAGCTGATTCAGGCCTAGGATTCTCTTGTAATTAACACATTATTCAGAAACAAGCTGTGTATGACAAGAAATTAAAGGAAGAACAACTTTGAGCTCTTCACAAATATGCTCCAAGGAAAAAAACATACAAACAGATTGCAAAACACATTTAAGTTCAGAAGATGCAGGCTTCCAGAAAGACATGCAGATAGAGACTTGCAAAATAAAAGTACTGTTCTTGGATAATTATCTTAATTGGCTTTTTTTTTTTTTTTAAGATCAACTTGTGCTTCTTTTTTTTTTTCTTTTTAATCTTCTAGCATAGACTTGGAAAATGACTTTTTAGAACACAGTGCTTTTACACTTAATAAAATTCCCTAGATTTGCATTTCCAGGGTGATGTATAGGTTATGTCCTTTCTCTGTCTCATTACTCAGTTGCCTGAAATAACGCATTATGTCATAAATGCCCAGTGAAGTACAAGCTTTGGGAAGGTTTGAAAGATGCAAGATGCAAATGAAATCTTAAATTCAGCCACCTGCACTTTTCCTAAAGGTTAAAAGGCTGAATTTAGTTTGATGAATGAAAGTGTTAAAAAGATGCCACTTTTTGTCTGAGACACCAAAACACCAACTTACTAAAACTATGCTCATCACAAGAATATAACTAATTTCCTAATCAATTTGAGCATTCTTTTCAATGTTTAATAGAATATATAGACTATTGGAAAATGCCTTTGCTTCTTTCCTTCTATTTAGTTTTGAGTTTCTCACCACAGTCCACCAAACCTTAACTTTCCAGCAGAAATAGTTTAAGTTTCTGTCCTGGTTTGAGTGAAAACAGAACTAACTCTGTTCAGTGATTTTACTTTTCAGTTCAGTACTTCTAACTAACTTCACTTTCTGAAGTTAGCAGCCTGTTTTCACAGTGTCTGCTGCTGGCAGTGAGAACACCCCATGGTCAGAGTCACTACCAAGGATTGGGGTGCAGACCAAGGCCACTGCAGGGTCTTGTGTATCACGTTGGGGGGTGCAGAAAGTGAAAGGCGGCACCTGCAGGGGGGAGTGGCCAGGGCAGGTGACCCCAAACTGACCAGTGAGGGATTCCAGCCCATAGATGTCATATTGGGTAAAAGCAGAGGGATCTGAGGGGTCTACAGGGGCTTCCTACTCCTGGGCTCTTCTCCCCTCTTGGACTGCTTCCTTGAAGTATCCAAGGAGGACTCTGTCCATTCTGCCTTCGATCCCAATCGGTGTGTTCCTGAATCCGGTAGCAGAATCCAGCTCCTGAACACAGCTCCCGTCTGCTGTGGGGCCCAGGCTGGGACCCCCGGTGCCTGCTCTACAACATCAGTGCGGACAGTGATGTAATTACCATCACGGGGCTTGGGTTCTATACTGGTTTTGTATATATTTGTACATTATTTTATTATTATTATTCTCATTCAAGCTGTTCTAGTTTCCTTTTCTAATGACCAAGCCTCTCTCCCTTATTCCTTTTCTCTTCCCCTTTGGGGAGGGAGCGGGGTTAACAGAGAGCATCTGTTAGGTCTAAAGGGCCACCCTGACCCTAAACCATGACACTATAACTCTTTAACTACATCAGCAAAGATACCACTTGCAAGAATAAAAAAGACCATAAGTGAAACAATAAATACTTTTTTAAAGTATATAAAAATAAAATGAAACAAAAAATGGCATTAACAGAATAGCTCTTAATGAGGCATCATATGCTCTGCTACTGAATGAAAAAATTATCCAAAAAATTACACAAAAAATTAGTCATTTGAATTTGCTTGTGAGGAAGAATTTTCAGATGTCTTAAGCAAGCATAATACTGTAGTCTTGAGAAATCAGCCCTGTATCTGAGAAATCATTACTCACAATGTCAACAATATATTCTATACATGAGAAGTTAGAATATATTGTGTTTACACCCTCATTTTAGAAAGTAAATTATGTCTACACACAGACGTCAAGAAAACCATTTACTTTTAAGAATGTAACATAGCTGAGAGGAATTCTTCAGCATACTCAGCGATACATTCAACATATTTTTCTTCTAGTCTTCAACTTTCTGAAGAGAAACAAGCTAGCGTAAATGTTAATCTAGATAACCTTTATTCCTAGTCATAAACAACAGCTCTTTTTACAACATTTGTGGTTTTCACTTTTTTTTTTCTTTTTTCTTGTTTTTTTTTTTTTTAAGCTATAGCAATGGCACACAGAACAACCACTGGAAAGGTTTTTTTTTTTAAAAAAACCCCAAAACAAAAAACCAACCAACCAACCAAAACACTGTCAAATGCATACCTCTCCATCAGGACCAAGACTAGATGACATTCCTTCTGCATTTTCTTCAGCCTTCTACAACAAATGAAGTGAAAAATATCACAGTCAGATTACAAGTATAGAGAAAATACTTTATGTGTTTTGTACCATGAGTGTTTCACACTATTTCTGAGTAGTCTGAGATGCACATAATTTAAGGTGCAGGTGGATACAGGTAGAGTAAGGCACTACCTATCTACTACCACACACACAAACCATTTACTAGTATGAATAGTGCACCTACAACACTTCTAGGCCCTGTAATAAGTCTGAATCTAAGAAATGGCTGGCTTATGAATTTTTGGTCCAGCTCAGTTGCTTACAGACTGTGCTAACACAAAATTGTAATTAACTTTCATGTGTTTTGCTACTAATTTCCTCTAAAGTGCTTTGATCTCAGGTTTATAGTATCACCAGGCATCACAGACTGTATACTCATATACGCACTTTTAGTTTGTCTACACAGACATTTTTTTTTGATCTGACAACTAACTAGAAGGGGGTTTGGGGGAGTTCTTTGCACTGTATCTCAATTAAGTTTAGACCACAATTAAGCAAATTAAACCCAAAAGAACAAGTTCTTAGCTAGAGTAAACTAGATATTATTTTTTTCCCCAGGCACAACTCTGAGAAATAAGCAGTATCTTTAACAAAGACTGCCCTTATTTACCCTACTTAATGATGCCAGGATAGTATGAGAAAATGGAAGGCACAATTGGAACTTTCTTAAACAATTCTGACAAGGAGCAAGAAAGGACAGAGTACAGCTTCTGCTCCTGTCTCAGTTATGAGTTTGTAGTACGACAGTACTGTTTAAGCTTGGTTACTAATACAAACAGATTAGTCGAACAACAAGACCAGATCTCTTAAATTATGTTTTCTAGGAACAACTTCTAGGTATCAATGTGTGAGATACATTCAGGTATTGGAGTTGGGAGGTTTTTTTAAGTATATGTAAAGAATAGCTGCAGTTCTTAATATTGAGATGATCATCAATATCTGCTTTGGATATTCAGCCTTATTTTTTGCCATTAAAGTCCATTTTCCAATACATGAACTTCAAATCAACATGCAGCAGCAGGTAAGAGTCAATTCTACATTTTAAAAAACTTTGTTCTTATATCTTTTACATAGCCTTCATACTTAAGCACAGAGGACTAATTATCTTTGTTAACTACCCTTTCTAGCCTTTCCCTAGTATTAGGAAAAATGGAAATCTAGCTACACTTAAGTACGGCCTAAAATCTTTGAAGTACTTATGAAGTATAATATTCTATAATATATAAAAATTAACCTGAAGGAGAGCCTTACAAATATGTCAGTGAACTACACAAATGTCACTGAGTCATGCTCAATGCAACAATAGCTGATGCTCAGTAAGAACAACATCAGTATGAGCTTTGAAGGCTGCTTGCTTCAGTCCTCCTGGGCAACAGGTATGTCTGCTGACAACAAAAGGAATTGTACCAGAATTGATGAGTTTGAACATCAGAAGGGCAGTGTAAGTTATAATAGAACATATCTGTCTTGGCTGAACAAGCTACATTGACAGGATATTTTTTCCTTGGATGAACAACATGAGGAGGGATCCATTCTTTTGCATATGAGACTGATCTCTAATATGTAGAGATTATTATATCTTCGCTACAGTCAATGGAAAGAACATTACAACTCAAACATACCACAACAAATAAGCAGTAGACATCAGTGCTATTAACTGTGAAAAAAACAGATCCTGATGTGACAGCAAGAACTATCTACAAACTATAGTCAAAAGCCATTTTGGAAAGCAGAAACATTTTAAAAAGGAGATAAATTTAAATAGTAAGTATCTCACACTTTTATTTTGGGCTATGTAAAGATGTCTTTAATCTTGACAATATAATCTTTGACAAGGAAATACAAATTTTATAAACATTTTCTTCATTCTCTGTATAAGGCTAAGAAAAACTCATGCAAAAATATGAAAGTTTGAACAGAAAATTAAACTAGACTGTCAAAAGAAAATTTCATCTGGAGTTGTTAATTTTTTTTTTAATCTGTGACTATAGTTAGGATGTAGGACACTAGCTGAACAGAAGTCTAGAGACAGATGATACAAATATAGGATTATCGAAAAAAGTAAAAGTGGAAAAACTACCAAAAAGATTCAGCACACTGTATCCCAGAGAAAAAAATGAACAAAACATAAAAATGCAAGTACTAAGAGTGTATGACTTGGAAAATGACACAGTGCCCACTAACTTCCATGAGTGCTGCAGCCATGCAACAACAAATTCACAGAATTATAAATTAAAACAAAGTATAATATTTGTGTGTGTTCCTGTATCCTTGACAGTCGAGCAAAAGCTTGGTGGAAAGAAATTAATTACAAACAAAAACCTGCAGCTGATCAACAGAGATGATATTTTTTCCTGCTAATCTTCCTTTATGTTTTAGGCTGGGATATGTATAAGCACTGAATATTTATAGGTTGTATTTCCTTTTTACTTCATTGATTGAAAATTCCATCATTACTGCCATGGCCAGAAGATAATCTGTTCCTCTTAGATATTTCAGCTAAAATGACATCAAAATAGAACTATATCACAGATGTGGGTTGTTGAAGGAATTAGTATTTTTCATTAGAGCAATGAATTTACTCCACACACTATCTCATTAAGGATAATCACTACTGTAAATTCTGTACTTCAAATGGGGTTCTGTTCTCACTGGTAATACAGGTCAAGAACCCTGCTTAAGTTACATCTTAAATGTGTAGGCAGGGGATTGTTCCTATGTTAAGAACATATTCTCAACATAAAGAACAAATATTTTTTGGAGGGGGACAGGAGAAAATATCGAGGATTTTTTAAGCCATTAATCTCCAGAATGGGAATTTTTTATATGCTGATATTTATTAGCATATTTAGAACGCAGCCTGTAAATCATGTAACTATAATGTTTATATTTGTATCTGTAATTAGTAGCAAACCAGGCATGGAAAGGGATTATAAAAATCCTCTTATCCATCCTGCAAGAGACGAAAGGTACTCAGAGTTCACAAAAATCACAAATCATTATTTAACAGTTATTTCACACACAATTATTTTTCCAAAACCAGCTTTTTTCAGTTTCCACAGGTCGCTCTTGCAGGTTAAAATATTTCATACAAAGAAAGGTAATTTTGAAAAGCTTCAATTACATGTTAAGAATGCACAATCAACAATATTACTGGCAGAATAGCCATTTACTATAATGAACCTGCCCAAGTTCTTGCTCTCTAATAGATTCCAAAGGCCCTACAAAATAGACTGAGGCAAGTGTAGAATGTGGAGGTCTAATAAAGTTACCTTGTATAAATCAGTTACACAAAACAGATTCTTCCCGTCTTTTTTATACAATGTATTTTGGATTCACTGGATCCTTTTTGGGTATTTCAGTACTAATAGAATGCCTGGACCAATTTTACCTGTAGAAAGTTTATCAGCAAATCAGTGTTTACAGCCCAGAATTTTCTAATCTTGCCTCCTTCTCACCTTCTTTGGAATAAATGACAGGAAATTTCTTTCAGTGGAGAGAGATAATCTGCCTCTGCATTAAGAGTTTGGCAGCACAGATGATATTAGATAGTCTAGTATGTCTGTGACAATTGCTCATCACTTACATTTACCAACATTAAATTGCATTTGAAGATGAAGAGCTTAAAAATACCAGCTGTAACTACTCGCCTTCTTTCTTCTCCTTCTCTTCTTCTTCTCTTTGGCTGCTTGTGCCTGTTTATGCTCCCATACGAGGTTAGTCAAGTTAGCCACATACTCATCCGTCTGCTGCAACAGGTAGGCCAGGCGTCTATCTTTCTTTTGGTCTATCAGCTTACGGTAGCCTTCTTCATCTTCAGCCTAGCAATACAAAAGAGACAGCAGTCATGGCAGAAATGCTTCCAACACAACACCAATCAACTCCTATGTCAATAATGTGTCAGTTAGATTGTTATGAATATCTGTGTAGGGGTAGAACTAGATGGGTAAAGAACTCCTTGGATGACCAGGCCCAGAGGGTCATACATTTGTATTAATGGCTCATAGAATCACAGAATGGATTGGGTTGGAAGGGACCTTAAACATCACCTACTTCCAACTCCCCTGCCATAGGCAGGGACACCTTCCACTAGATCAGGCTGCTCAAACTCCCACCCAACCTGACCTTGAACACTTCCAGGGATGGAGCATCCACAACTTCTCTGAGCAGCCTGTCCCAGTGTCTCACCACCTTCACCCTAAAGAATTTCTTCCTTGTATCTAATCTAAATCTACCCTCTCTCAGTTTAAAACAGTTAGCCCTCATCCTATCACTACAATCCCTAATGAAAAGACCCTCCTCATCTTTCCTATAGGCCCCCTTTAAGTACTGGAAAATTGCTATAAGGTCTTCCTGGAGCCTTCTCTTCTCCAGGCTGAACCACCTCAACTCTCTCAGCAGAGGTGCTTCAGCCCACTGATCATTTATGTGATCCTTCTATGGACCCGCTTCAACAGGTCCATGTCTTTCTTTTGCTAAGTACTACAGAGCTAGACCAGTCCTACAGACAGGGTCTCACCAGAGCAGAACAGAGAAGCAGAATCACCTTCCTCAACCTGCTGGTCATGTTTCTTTTGATGCACTGCAGGGTGCAATTGGCTTTCTGGGTTGCAAGAGCACATGCTGGTGCACATCCAGCTTTTCATCAATACCCCCACAGCAAGGCTGTGGAGAATTAGACAGTAAGAAGTGAGATACCACAGTGGTCTATCCTGGGGGCATGTTGCATTATCAGTGTCCAAGAGGAAGGAATGGGGGGCATTCTAGCCAAGTTTGCAGATGACACAAAACTGTGGGATACCAGTCAACATGCTCAAGGGTTTTAGAAGGAACAGGCAGAGAAGTTGTGTGATTTCTACCTTAGAGGTTTTCAAGACGTGACTGAAAAAAAGCCTTGATCAACCTGCTTTGAATGCAGCTTTGGGAAGGCGGTTGGACTACAGAGCTCCCTGTCAGCCTGAGTGACTCTGAGATTCAAGGACTCTATGATACTAAGTATGTCCTACTCTGATGGACTAATGAGCGGAACATCAGCAGCAGTTATGACAGGAAGGGGGGAAAAAACACCCTACCACTTAATGCAACAGATTTCAACATCCTGAAATAAGACATTCTTGGTAAATCTTCTACAAAGATGATTTTTCAAAGACATGAAGTGCAGGTAGCCTTTACCCAGAGGAAGAACACATGAACTTGTGTTTAGTCCTTTTTCTGTTATGAATAAAAGTACTTCTCTTTTAGGTGTTTGAAGAAAAATTTCTTTTGGGCAGTTT
>JANIJG010013319.1:0-18842 GCA_024611175.1 Megaceryle torquata | reverse complement strand
GGGGGGGGATTGTTCCTGGAAACGCCCAGGAGAACTTTCTCATCACAGTTCTCCAGGTAAAACCCTGTAACTTTATCATCCTCAAATAGTTTCAAAAGAAGCCCCCTGTCCTCTAGGCACACAAAGAATAGCTTGATACCTTGCTAACAAAGCCTCTTAAAAGATAAAGAGCAAAATACAAGGCAAGGAGAGCATGCCTGGCAGGCAGACAGGAGCTGGCCAGTATAGGCCAAATTCTTTAGGAGTTGAGTTTCCGTTTGGGCTCAGCTTTCCCGTGGATTCTATACACCTAAAGAAAACAAACCGTAATCCTATCTGGGGCCCAGCACTCTATTTATTTCACCTGGTGAAAAGATCTTGCCAATTCCTCCACGCTGAAACCCAGCAGCTGCCCAGCAAGGGAGCTGGACCCTGAGTATGTTCTGCATTACAGAAAACTTGATATTAAAACACAAATGTGGTCTTGCGAGGACGTATTTGCACTCGTACTGTGAGAGACGTTCTTCCAGGTTCCTCCTGTTTCGCTGTGCGATTTGGATCCCGCTTGCTGCTGTTCCTCAGCCCCCAGTAATCCCGTTGTACAAGCTCTAATCTGCAGATTACAAGCGGGGGAAGCATGCAGCCTCGCTCACCCCCTCGCATCCGCACGTTTCACCTTGGCTTAGGTGGGGAGCTGGGCAGAGGAATGCACTGGCCAGAATGGAAATGTCCATTGCTCCTTTAAATGGCTCAGAAATAGGGTCCCCTCCCCTCCCTTTGCCTTCCCCTTGGCTTTATTGCTTCCTTCCTCTCCGATTTCTGTGACTCGGGAGCAGCCGCCAGCGAGGGGCTTTGCCGGGCTGGGGCACAGCTCCCCAGCCAGCCCCGGGAGGTTGCACCCATCAGCTCTCTGGGCTCTGCTCTCATGCCAGGCAGGACAGGGTCCTGCCCTCGAGCAGGGCTGCCCCATGATGAGCTGCAGGGTGGAAGATGGTGAGTGAAGCCACCCAAGCTGTGCACCCACGGGAGCAGGCTCGGCACAGCCGCAGACACTGCACGGGGTCCCATGGGGATGGGACCTCCCACCTGCGCCCTGCTGCAGCAACGGGGCATCGGGCATGACTGCCTCAGAGAAATGCTCCCAGCAGCAAAACAAGAGCAGTTGTGTTTCCAGCGAGTAAGGAGACAAAAAGCCAAACATTTTCCACTCTCATTTCTCTTTCCTGCATTTTGTTACTGATACCTCCCCATGGGCATTGGAGCTCTGACAGACGAGCTCTGCAACGGATTAAAGGGTTTCTGTGCTCAGCTGTCAGAGGTTGCTGTCCCTGAGCAGGACGGTGCAATCAGATCCTGCCTGTGCCCCGTCCCTGCTCCCCCGGCCTGTGCACCAGCCCCAGCGTGGATGGTGCAGGGCAGGGATGGAGCAGGCGCCAAGACTACGAGCTCGAACTTCCTGAGCCTCCCCTTTTGTGGCCAGGTTCGCCCTCAATTGAACTTGCCCTTTTATATATCCAGGGAGGCGACCCTAAAATCATCCTCTCCGAGGGTGCACAGGCGCAGCTCCGCAGCTCTCACCTTTTGGCCCAGCAGAGGGAAAAGCGGCGGTGTCTGCCTGGCTGCTGCGGGAAGAACTCTTGGAAGGTCCAGCATCATCTGGAGGCTTGCACAGAATTGCTGCTCAAACCCAAAGGCTGGGCCACTGAAGGGTCCCTGGGACAAGGACCCTCATGGGGCAGTGGGAAAAAGAATTTCTCATGGCAGCCAGCTCCTGTCTGACCCAGCACCACCTACATCCCACTCTCCTTGCAAGCTGAAGTTCCTAGATGAGAGACATCTGGAACCGCCTGTAATTAACAATGTTCAGAAAATAAAAGCCCCAAGTACTGGCAGTATTATCACGACCGTTTCAGGCTTTCTTAGGAGAGGGATGCTGCTGACAACATCTCCTTAGCTGCTTCCCAGGCTGATAAGTCACACAAGTATGCAAGGAAGAATGGTGCGGAGATACAATCAGCATTTCCACCATGCAGTAACTCTTAAACATCACCAAAGGGAAAGGACCACTCTCCAGAACTCCCACTTGCTGCAGCTTTGAGCAGAGTCACATTAAGAGCTGTTGGGTCAGGTTGTGCTTGGATTGACTTTGTGGGTTCACTGACAACCATCGCAAGTCCCTGGTCCCTGCCAGCTCCGAGGTGCAGCAGCACAGGGTCTGTGGGGCTGTGCTCTGTGTCAGGGTCAGCCCTGCACTGCCACACCTCCTCCCTGAGGACACCCAGGTGCAGGGAGGATCTGGGGAGAAGTCACCTCCATGCCATCCTGGGGAGAACTGAGCTTAGCTGGCATTGTTCTAATAACAGGAGAGTCCAATATTGAGAGAGTATTACTGGATGTGAACACTTTGTCTGTTCTTACATGGCTGGAAGGTGGATTCTGGACTTCAATGATGTGCTGCCCAAGCCTCTATCGCACACACAGAAGCTGCTCACTTCTAGAGACACCCAAAGACAAGTGACCCCCTGGGGACAGCTCCAGCCAGGTGAGCGGAGGGAGGTGCTGAGTTCCCACAGGGAATCCTCCCAGGCTGTCCCATGCAGCGTTATTTCCACGCAACAAGTTTCTTCCCTCTGCTTTGGCCACTCTGGCAGTGTGAGGTGCTGGTGCCCAGTGTGTGCTCCAAATGGAAGCTGGATGGGTCAGCTGAGCTGGGGTGAAACCTGGTGCAGATGGCCTGGGAAAGGACAGCAGGGCAGCAGTGAGGGGTGCCATCCCCAAAGGAACTGCAGAGGGAATCCCAACACACGTTGTCACATCGTCTTCAGTTTAGAGTGCTGGGGCCAAGCGATGCCATTTTGAGAAGCAGGCACAGCTCACCAGCTGTTTAAGTCTTGATGGCTCTCAAATAACAAGATCAGGCAATTGTAGGCTACAGGAAGGATACCAGTAATTACTGCCTGATTGGTAAGAGCTGTAATTAAAGTGCAGTGTATGTCAAGCTCTTGGAGCACTAGTCCAGTCCACTCCATGCAGCCATCCCTCCATTTGGTTCTCATTTATTTGCCTCGCCAAACACAACCTCCTCTGGATCTCTCCAAGCATCATTAGCGGCTGGTGCTGGATGTGGGCACCTGCTGGGGGCAGCTCCTGTCTCTGGGGCTGGATGAAGCTGTTGCCCCATGGCCTGGTGGGCACAAAGCATGGAGGCTGCTGTCTCCTGGGCATCTTCAGGGTCTGCCATGAGCTCTGCGCTTGGGCATGGACACCGTCCACTGCCGCCCATGGCTGTCCTCACTTCAGGAGCTCACTGAGTCGACTTGCCTTGGATGTGCTGCCAGATCCAGATGGTAACACCTGATGTTTTATCTCCCCTTGGGCAGGTCTCCTCTCCTGTCACTGTGCTGGCAGCTGCCCTGAGTGAGGGTGAGCTCAAGGGAAAGAGGAAGACAGAAACCAGTGGCCTGTGTGTCCGTATCCCCTCCTGCCCTTGCTGAGGTGAGGCGGTGGCCCTGCCCGTGGGCTGCCAGGGAACGCTCTCTCTTGGCTCCCCGGAGCGCTGGGAGAGAAATCTGTGCGGTTGTAAACACTCATATGCTTGTAGGTTTGTTCATCTTCTATCTTTGGTGATTCAGTCTATGTTTTAAAATGTAGAAAGGCCTCCTACGTACATGATGTCTCTATTGTATAAAAATATCAGCCATGGTATTTTCAAAATAACTCCCCCTTCCAAGAGGAACTGCACCCAGCCACCATTGCAACTGCTGCTCAGCTCCTGACCAGCTGGAGCACCACAAATATGTGGAGACAATGAGAAGTGCTGCTGTCCTTCAGCTGTAAATGAATGTTTACTACAATAAGGGCATGTTGTCTACCAGATGATGGTTAATAGCAGCCCCTAAACTGGTTGAGTTAAACTCCGCTGTGATTGAAGGCAGCTGCTGGGATTGATGCACACTCTGCCTTGCTGAATGTGCTACAGCCAAGTGATTAGTGTTTTCCAAAGGGAACCATCGATCACCTCTTGTGTTTGTTTATTCCCCAGCAGAGGAGCTGGTTTGCTCCTGGGGTGTGGGATCTGTGGGCTGGGGGGTTGCCCGTGCCACGCAGGACTCCCAAAGGACTTTCCGTACCTGTGCCTGGGCTGGAGTCTGGGCAGCAGCAGTGGGCAGGATCTGCTCCCCAGGATGCTCCTGGGGAGTCCACGGCCATGGGCTGCCCCACAACTGGAGCTGGGACCTCTGGGCAGGCTGACCTGTGCCTGGCAGGGAGATCGGTGAACACACTGCTGCTACTCCTCCGTGTGTGCTTCAGCTGGGACCTCAATGCACATGGTCCTTTCCACACAGGTAACCCCTCACCTTCAAAGGCAGTCTGCAGCCGGAGCAGTGGTACCGACACCGCCGATCATCGGCAGTTCTGAGCATGGGCGAAATTCCCTCTCTTTCTGGTCAAACATTGTCATTCACTGCAGCTGCTCCTGCACAGTAGGAAGGGCTGGTTGTTAGAGGGACTCAAAGCAACATTGCTTGGTGAATGGTTCTCCCTGCCTGGGACTGTCAGACAAGGTCTGGGGTCCAAGAGCCTGTGCTCTTTCCTCCTGGTCAGTGCACCAGAATGTCTCCAGATGAAGCTGGCCTTGCTATTCGGGTGTCTGCTAAGCAGAAGCTGGATGTTCTCCGCTAAAAAACAATGAGTATTTCTAGAGGAATGTCTTGAGGAAGGAGTGGGAGGATGAAAGGAGCTTTATCTTAACATTTCAGGGTCAGCTGAGAGATGGTGCCATTTAGCCAGAAGGGGACATGGTGGATCTGCCACGTGGTCACAGAGTTGCCACTCTGCCCAGGAGATGTTTAACTTGGTTGCTTTTTCTGGGGATGTTTGCTCGGACAGTAGCTCACACCACCAGGTGGAGAGGACACACTTCAGCCTTCCCTACAAGGGTCCCACAGTGGCTAGTTAACTATGGTGAAATCAGTCTCTGGGTGGTTCTGTTGTTTCCTATTAACTTAAATACGCACACTGAGTCCCGGCTGCTGAGCAAAGCTGAGTTTGTGGCCTGTGTGTGTTCCTGTGTGGCCCCAGGTGTGGTGGCTGCTGAGCCCCATGCTGCCTGCCCGGGTCCCTGCCCACCCGGGGTGCCAGCCAGCACGGGTGACAGCAGCCGGTAGAGAGCCGGTGGGCGACCGCCCCTCGTCAGGGCGACCGACCCACGGAGAAGAGCCGCAGCCGATGCGCGGGGCTTTCAAGGGGTAGGGTGCGTGTGTTTTTCAAGATCATTTTTTCTCATGCCAATACTTGTAGCTGTCTTTGGGAAAGCTGATGACAGGCAGCAGCGTGGAGGAGGGTGCTGCATAATGGTTCAATGCCATATAGCGACCCCTATAGTTAAGGTTACATGAGAATTTCTATAGGCTAAAAATTTTCCCAAACATTCACCTGCTGGGCTTAAATTTTCCATGCTTGTTGTTTGCCGGAAGGTGAATTGTTTTCAAGCTTGAGAAAAATTCCTCTGGCCGTGCTTGAGTTATGGGAGAAGAGAAAATACTCTCTTCCCACTGGAAAATCTGTAGCTACTTTTTTTTTTTCCCCTCTTCTTCTTCAGACAGGACTACAGAAAAAAGTCTGGAGTCTGAAAAGCCTTGAAACTTGGCCTGAGCCGAGCTTTTCTGCAAGCCAAGTACCTCAGTGGGAAGATTAAAGTGAAGGAAAAAAAGGGATAGAAAATGGGAGACTGGGCAAAAGGGGCAGGGGGAGGGCGTAGCTCTGTTTGAGCACGCTCTACGTTTCTCTCTGTTCTTTTTTTGGTGTTGCCCAAGAGAGCTGCAGGAGCTCTGCAGTGGCAGGGCCAGCACAGACAGGGGTGCAGCGGGTGCTGATCTGGTGCTGGGAGGCCAGTGCTGCCCGTGGGCGGGATGGGCAGGCAGGGCTGGTGCCCAGTCTGAGGTCAGGGTGAAACCCCTCGTGAGGCAAAGTCGAGAGGTGTGCGTGTGCTTCCTTCACCCTCAGCAAACCGAGGGGCTGCTTCTTTAACCCCCTCTTCCATGCCGTGAAGCTTTATAAAAAGGCATCGGTAAGAATGATAAAAACAAAGGGTGGGAACTTTCCCCTTCTCTAAAACATCTAGTTAATTGGGGGAAGAGCTCTAACTCTGATGAGCACTCTGGAAATTTTCATGCTAAGAAACTTGAGCAGTTTCTTTTCAAGTTTCTTGTTTTTTAAGTAAGCGAGCTACCAGCAGGACCTTTGTTGATGAAGCTGCACCATCAAATGAAAGAAATGTGAAAAGGGTGGATTCTTACACTGACTCCTTTGTGGTGCTTGTAAGGTTTAAAGAAATACATTTTTCTGATTAAATGTGAGATAAATGGGACCAGACACAAAGTCGTATAGTACCGCACACATCCTCGTGCATGTTTCCCAGCCTTTGGCAATCTGAAAGATGCACTTGAGAGCGGAAGAGCTGCTGGATGCCTGGCTGGCCTGGCTGTGGATGTGTGGTTAGAGCGGGTGCGGACGCACAGCACCCACACGGGTGTTATTTAGTGGATCCAAACGCACGTGTCCAAAGGTTTGGGTTTACCCATAACTCTGCGGCAAAGAGTGTTAAAAGACTCATTGCACAACGTTCATGAGCTGTTGCTGGGTACAACGTGTGACTATTGACTGCCGTGTCCTGGCTTTTTTTGATGTTGTGCAACCAGAGCATCGCATTCCTGTAATTTTTGCATCTCGTGCAGGCTCCTGTCTTTGGCTGGCAGGTATTTTCTTGAAGGATGGGAGATTCCTGCCTCCCCCCAGCCCTCCCTGCTCCGTCAGCCGCACGCCCTGTACTGCCTCTCGCTGCAGGTGCGGTGGCCACGAGTGTGGCTGCTGCTTGTGCTGCGCAGGGGTGTTCTGCAGACGTGCCCGATCCTGCCGTGCTCTGATCTCAGCTGCTTGGGCCAAACCTCCAGAGGATGAGCTTGCTGGGGACCCCACTGGGCTGCCCAGCCTGGCTGCACCCTCCACGGGCAGCCCCCTCCAGTCATCTTCTCACAGGGGTGGGATGCTCCTTCCCACTTGTGCTGCACTAATCCCACTTTCAGTGATGAGTTTATCAGTTTCCAGCTCTCTCTCTGGTATGCCATGCTTTTCAATTTATTTAACGCCGCTCTTCCAGCTGCTCCAAACATCACAGAGAAAAGGAAACAATATCTGAGAAGTGCCCCCTTCTCCATCCAGAAACTCTGGTGAGAGAGACAGTATTTGCATTGTGCACCAGTTTCTCTTCACTGTCAGCTCTCCGGAGAGTCGATGCGGCTCTTGAAGTGGTTTGGGGTGGAACAGAATGCGCTTGTGCTGAAAACAGCACAGGGATTTTAGTCACTTCTTGAAATGGGGAAAATTGCCTCATTTTTCAGCATTTGGCCTGTGATCCCACACTTCCCTAGCTCTATGTAGGGATTAGTTCATACTTTTTTGGTGTTTTTGGCCCGAAATGAACGCTCCCAGCCAGAGGATAGATAATTCCACTTGTGCTGATCCCCCAGGGCACACGCAGGGCTGCAGAAACAGGAAATAGGAAACGTATTACATACCTTTTCCCCTCAATTTTATTTTCATAATGCATGGAAAATAGCAGAGCTCTGAATTATTTGAAATTTTAGAGTTATTTAATATTTATTTTTGAGAAACAATCTCTCTTTTCAGGGAGGCCTCGTGGTGTCAGAACAGCCGTCTGGCCAGCTCCAGCCAGAGCCAGGGTGTGATGGGGCTGACGGGCTGAGCAGCCCTGGGGGAGGGTCTCCACTCCCCAGGCACCGGGTGTGTGGGGATGTGCGGCCCCCAGGCATCGCCAGCTCCCGGCAGAGGGGCACTCGTGGCTCTACAGCCTGGGTGTCTGCTGGCTGGGGCCCCGTCTCTGGTGCAGACCTGTGGGGTGATGTGGACAGTGCTCAGGGCTTGCAACAGGCAGGAGCTGGCATCAACATGAACCAGTTCCACCACAGCTCCACCATTACAGTAGTTGCTTTTCAGCACCAGCATTTAGCATCTCAAGATTTCGGTCATATCCCAGCAGAGGGGCTGCTAGTGGACAGAGCACCTCAGACAGACCCAGACAAACCCCCCACGCTCTTGCTGTTGTGCATCCTCAGCACCCAAGTGACACAACGGCTCCCGGGACAGTTGCCCCAAGGGCCACTGCCAGCGGGGAGCGGCTGTGTCAGGACAGGAGGATCCCGAGGTACCCGCGGACCTGGCAGCGTGTGCAGGGCGGGTGTCTGTCTGCACCAATTCTGATGTTGGATTTTGCTCTTTTGGGGAGAGAGAAGGGAGAACATCCAATTTCAGAGTTTTATTTTCAGTGCTGATTTAGCCCCCCAGCCTAACAGCCTGTCTTCTCGGTGTCTTCTTTTGCAGCACTTCGCCTTGAGGTGTTCTGCATCTAGTGGTGTATCCGCTCACCTCTCCCGCCACAGCGCCAGGCTGCGCACTCAGAGGTGGTGCCGCGTCCCGGGGCTGAGGAGGGCTGCAGCCCTCCTGCTTGTCTGATCCCCCTTCTCCTGCCTGTAGTCATTGCTTGAGCCCCGTGGATTCCTGGCTCGTGTTTGCAACAATAGAAATTGAATCAAATGGCATTTGTAGACTATATAAAAAGCAAAAAGCTAAAGAAAAGAATTAATGAAGAACTCATTATCTCAATCTGATGTTTTGGTTTCTAATTTTCTTCTCAGAAAACAACCTCCCAGATGTGACAATCCTTCTAATTATTGCTTGGCCTATGGAGGGGCTTAACTGGCACGTGCTGGGACTTGGACAGTTTCTTATTAGCAGTGAGGGAAAGTTGGGATTGGAAAAGCCTTGCGTTTGGCTTGTGTGTTTCTGGGTGTCAGATGCTCCTAAGTGCCTTACATTTTGCCAATCCATTCTGCATCTCTCTAATTTTCAGGGCTTTCAACACTTTCTGGCGAGCAAAGCCTGTGGATAACCCGAGTAAATGACTTTTTCCATGAATAGAGATTGGCCAGGGAAAGCTGAGTGATAAACAGAATAATCCTTTTTGTGCTTTTCCCAGCTCCAATCTTCTTTGCACACCAAATAAACACTCTCAAGCTGCTTAGAGCAAAATCTCTAATAGGCTGTGGTGCTTGGGCTGTGCAGGGCTTGGCTCTGTGTCAGATGGAGGGACAGGACAGTGGAATAAAGTCCCAAGATTTTTTTGGGTATTAGTTTACATACCCCCAAGCATAGTGTATTTTGGCACTTGGGTCACATTACGATATAATCCACTAGCACTCAAAATAGCCTCAGCCTCAAAAATGGCTTTTTTTCTCATTTCTTTGGCTTTTCCCAGAGCCCCATGTTAGGAGAGAGAGCTCTGTGTAGAGAGACTTGGGAAACGTCGGGGCTTAGTGGCCGCGAGCGCCCGTGTCCCTGTCTGGATCTGGCCCTGGAAGCTGCTGTGACCTGACAAGCCAGAGACAATCTGCCCCTGCCCTTGCTGCTCCTAATTGCCTCTGAAGCCTCATCTCCCTCTTTGCCGGCTTTTGTAATTATTGCTATTTGTTGTGTGAAGTTTGTTTGTTTTTTTTCCAAGTGCATGAGCGTCAGCACTCTGGGTCAGCGTGGGGAATGTCTGTGGGGCTGGCAGAGCTGGGGTTGGCTGCTTGTACATCTTCAGGGTGTTTTAGCCAGTGGCTTGACATGGTTGTTGAGGAAACTGAACCAGTTTGAGGTTGGGGCCATCAAAAGATTTCCCCAGCACTATGGGGGAGGCTTCGGCCTCGGCAGCAGCAGCACACGGGAGCTGTTCCCGAGCTCCGCGAGCCCAGGGTTTTAATCCTGCGATTTCTGCTTCTGTGCGAGTCCAATAAAACTGCATTTCAAAAGTGACCAATGTCCTTGGCTTCTGCAGGAGAGCTCTTAATTCATGTATGAAGAACGGCTGTGTAGAAATAACCTGTATGAAAATAGAGCATTTCTCACTTTCCCAGGTGGGGAAATGAACAAAGGAGTGAACTGTTTGACCAGAGCACAGGTCAGCCCCAGAACAGGTGGTAGCTGTTATTGTCAAGTAAAAGAATGATTTTGCCAGTAATTTGTTAAATTACTCAGCCAGACTATCTCCAAAGAAATACCCTCTTAAATGCACAGCGTAAATTTACTGAGATGCAACTGCTCAGCATGCACTAACGTGGTACACCAAGGTAAATCTGTTCTGAAATATCCTCCATGAAGTGTGGCTAGAACTGAACTGTCTGCACAAGTGCTATGTTTGGCTAAAAAGAAATAATTCATTTGTTTCTGGCAAATAATCCAGACCGACAGAAATAATTATGGTAATAGGAAAGAGAAAATGAAAAAAAAAAAAGTCTTGATCAATACTACCTGAAATAACTGAAGCCCGAGTGTGTTTGTTCCCTGGCTCCTTGTCAGGAAAATGCCATCAGGATATGTGTGGAAATGTTTTTCAAGTGTTTACAAGTGGCAGCGACGTGGACCTTTTCATCTGCCCTCTGTGCCCAGCTCTCTGGCTGCCGCTGCCAGGGGCTCCTGGTCGGAGGGGGCTCCTGGTCAGAGGGGGCTCCTGGTCAGAGGGGGCTCCTGGTCAGAGGGGGTTCCCTGATGGGGTGGCCAGGCAGCCAGAGGTGCCAGGGGCTGTGGGTCTCTGCCACTCTTGAGGGCTGGCCAGGAGGGGCTCAGGCTGTGTGGCAATCCAGTGTCAGCACTCCTCTTCGGGGGGTATGTCCTTCGGTTTCATCATTCGCCTTCCAGAGAGACCGGACACAAATGCTTTTATTCCAGAGTAGCAGTGGTGGTTGGAGACAAGAGTGACCACTGTCAGCAAAGCCACGCACACCACTCCTGGGTCCTGCAGGGCCCCGGGACCCTCTCTGTGGTGGGAAAGTCAGCTCCTGACTCACAGACCCAGCCCACTGTGGCTCCTAACACAAAAAGTGGTTTAATTGCTCGTGTTCTGCATCTCCTGGAGTCTGTTGCATGGAGGAGTAACATCACTGTGTCATGACAGAAAATAAAACACTTACGTGCTTTCCATGTTCTCATTTTCATCCCCTTTGGGCACCTTCAGACAGAAAATGTTTTGGAACAGCAGTGGGGATGTGTGTTTGGTTGGAAGGGCTTGGCTCCTTGCTCACTGGAGCTCTTCCAGTTTTCTTTTAAGTGAAGGTCAGACACCTCATGTCTCATCTGGGCAAGATAGTGGAAAACCAGCAGATATTCATAAGCTTGAGGTCCCTCATGGATTGTACGGAATCAATCTTTGGACCTAGTTGTGCTGGAGTTGCCCATCCTTTGCTGGAGGAATCCACCTCTCCCTGGCTCGCTCCTGTCACGGCCAGATGGACCCCTGCCCTGTCTGCACCGGCTCCTCCATTAATGGGCAGATCCCTTCTCTGAGCCTGAGCCAGGAGAATCACCACCATGAGAGGTCAGGAAGAGTGCCAGGCCAGGCAGTGGGGGAGGCAGGGGAATGCTTTCCTCTTTCGGTGGTTTGGAAGGTTGCTGTGCCTTTGGGCTCAGTTTCAGCAGCTGAAGTCCTGCCTTCCCGGGGTCAGCAGGTGGGTGACCAGCAGGCTCTCCCTTTGCTTCCACCTGCCCTCTGAGTTTCACACCCTCCTGGTGTATCCTGCATGCTTGGAAGGTCAAGAGATGCTCCCACAGCCCCTCTCTGTGCTGGCAGGGGAGTTAAGTGCACTGGCAAGGAGCAGGGGAGCACAGTGAGTTTCCATATGGCCCCGGCAGCACAGCAGAGCTGTGGAGGCTTCTCTGCGTCATGAGCCTGGCTGCTGTCACTGGAGCGCTGTGGCTTCACCAGAGCACTGTGGCTTCACTGGAGCAGTGTCTTCACCAGAGCACTGTGTCTTTACCGGAGCAGCCTGGCTTCACCAGAGCACTGTGGCTTCACCAGAGCAGCGTCTCAGTGGCATTTGGACACAGTGATGCTACAGTGTCACTGTGGCTCCAGACCTCGAGGTGAGAGATGGCAAGAGGAGAGGCTGATTCAGCTCGTGCTGCTGCCTGGACATCCAGAAATCCTGAGGAACCCAACTCTGTGAATGTGGGTGAGAAAAGGTACCTTGCCCCTGCAGATCAATGCAGCCTTTCTTCTGGGAATGGTTTCCTGCAGTCTTCCAGCATAACCTGTCACTTGTTGGGTTAAGCCTGAGCTAGGTAACTCATTCCCAATCCCCACTTGTGGTTACGTGCTGAGAGGGGAGGAAGGGAGATGAATGTGGTCTCTGCTGCTGCAGAATTCAGCAAACACTGTGCTGAGGGCTGTCCTGAGTTATCCATTTCTGCAAGAAACAGTGTCTTGCTGCATTGTGCCTGGAGCCTGCTAATTAGCTGTAAGTGATATAATGTGACTGGGATTTCAGCTCAAGCGTGAATGACCTATTCCCAGCTAGCTGTGGCACTTGGCATGAGTGCTGCTCACGGACAAAGCATGCTGGGAGGCATCCCCTGCCGCTGAGCCTCTACAGCCTGACCAGCTGGCACCAAGCCTGACCTCACAAGCTATTTGTTGCTGTGTCCCTTGTTCCTGAGCCCCTGATGTTATGAGCATTGAGGATGAGATGCCTGTTTGCCACCCAGCCCCCAGGCTGGCACTGCTTTGCCGCCTCCTGGGACCAGGAGGAGTCGGTGTAAATGAGCTTTGTTTAGCTGGGAGCTTCATTCCCTGCTGCGGCCAGACGTAGGTCCCCACATGTCTCCAGGGAAGGCTTTTGTGCTTGCCTGGTCCCACTGGGCAAAGTCAGAAACTGGAGGATGGGCCCCAGCAGAGCAGGGAGCTGCTCGGCTGCAGTGTGCCCTCACTCGCTCTTGTCCATGGCATGGTGCTCCTCCAGCCTGGCCAGCTCTGAGCAGACTGAGTGGCCCAAGGCCTTGCAGTGAGCACCTCAGGGCAGGTGCCTGTAAAACCCAGGTCTCTGTGCTGTCTCTGTGGGGCAACCAGCAGCAGGAGCAGCAGCACTGGTGGCAGTGCTGAGGCTGTCCCAGCCTGGTGGCCCCTTCCCAGGTCTGTGCCTGGAGCCATGGGCAGCTCCATGTCCCCTTTCCACTGGTCACTGATCTCTGTTTTGTCACCTCGGGTGATGCTGGTTTGCAGCAGAACAGGACTCGGGCTGCTGCGTGGGGGCTGGCTGGGCACACGGTGACTGTGCTGAAGAGCAGTCTGGAGGCTGTGGGAGGGTCTGCTGGAGGAGGTGGGCACACAGTCACCTCCTGATTCTCTTTCAGCCACCTGTAAGGGGCCGACAGTGTGAACTTTAGTGAACTTAGTGAACTCTGGATGCAGCCGGTTCGGCCCAGAGTGGTGCAGGAGACACTGGTTCCTCCACTGGATTGACAGACCAGGATGAGGCATGCAGATTATACTAAATTTCACCTTTCAAGAGAAAACTCGTTCCAGTGGGGAAAAAACCCCCCATATTTACTTGAAGGGACAGAAGCAAGTTCTGTTTTGCAAAGGCTTTAGCAGGTTCACAGCTGATGGTCTGGGTCCTGGATCACCAGGGTGGCTGCTGGTGGCCCTGCTCCGTTCCACTGGGCTGGGTGTTTGTACCCAAGACATCCCTGCCTGCACAGCTGCCACATGTGGACGAGGCCATGGGACATCCAGCTTCAGCAAGAAGGTGACAGCAGTAGTTGGATCTTTAGGAAGGCCATTGCAGATAAGAGCTGCGTGGACCCAGTCGTGCCTTGTGCTCTCTGCTCCAGATCTCAGTGAATCTACCCCAGAGCTCCTGTCAGCACAGCTGCTCTGGGAAGCCCAGGCTGGGTTTGCTAGAGATACCTACTACAAGATGATCCCTGGTGCTGGCTGAGCACTGGTGCTGCAAAGGCTTGAGTGTTTCACACTTCCCCCTCCAAAAAATGGAACAAAAACTCATTCGCAAAAATACACCTGGCAAACTCCACCACCTAAAATTAGAAGTGCAATTTTATATCTAAGTGCCAAGAAAAGATGAACAACAGGTCAGGCACAAATATAAATGGCCACATGATTAATATTGGATGAACTTTTACAATTTGGATGCCAACAGATGCATGATAAAATTTTCCCGCAAAGTAAACATACGAGGATGGTTCTCGTGCCAGATTTCAGTTTCTGCTGCGTATTACAAAAGCAAGCTAATTGCAGTTAAAAATACTGAGCGGCAAATCCTCTTACCAGAGAAGGTGCAGTTTCCAGCTCTGCCACACTAGTCACAGTGATCATTCCCAAAGCCATATATTCAGAGTAAGATAATCTACTTGGCCAAAATTTCTCACTGCAGGAATGGTATTGAGTAGGTAAAAGAAAAACACAAGAGCATGTGGAGATTAAATAGATGAATATCTGTAGGTTCCACGCTTCTGCAGCTCATCTGGGGAGACTGTTTATTCCTGCACGTGCCCTGTAGACTCGCGTGGCTGACGGATGCCAGCGCCTGGAATACGCTGCCTGACTTGCAAAAAAAGGCAGCCCTCTTTGATGATGCAGAAATCATTTTACTTATTGAAGCAGTGAATGTTAATGGTTATTAATTGGAAAAGGCTCTCCAGGGGCCATGTGTGTGTGGGACTAGTGAGCGCTTTGCAATTCCAGCATGAAATGAGTTACTCCACAGCATTAAAATGAGAACAGCTCTCCCCAGCATCCCCAGAAAGTAATTGAATTGTTACTGCATGGCACCAGCCCTTCCCGTTTGCCCTTCTTTGACACGAGGAGCCAGGGACCCTTAGCTCTAAGACATAAAAACTGAATTTAACCTGAAATTTAGGGGGAGAAATGTATTTTCAGCATGTCTCTGAAGTGGTTGCAGATTAACCCACAGAGTCATTTTGCCTGGGAGGTGTTTGTCTTGTGACAGCTGTCACAACAGGGCTGGTGGGGGACAGTGATCCCCAGGGGGGATGCTGCAGGGGAGGCTCCTGGAGAGCCCTGGGACCTGCTCTTCTGAAGCGGTCCCGGGGCCGAGGACAGAAGCAGTGGCAGCAGGTGATCACAAGATTATCTGTTTGTAGAGATGAACAAAGTTAGCAATAGCCTTTGCTCTGCAGGGTGCTCAGGAATCCCTGCCCAGCTGCGGGTGGGTGGGGGCAGGTTTAGTCCCGCGCTGCGGATGCCGAGCAGCAGCCAGGGACACGCTGTGCAGTGCAGACCAGTCACCACAGTCTCTGCTGGCACGTGGAAAGTGGCATGGGATGATGCAGGACAGGACCAGCTGTAGACGTGGGACATGGGGAAAACTTGTCTTACAAAAGAAATGGCCTCTTTCAGGCATCCCTTCCTCTCCTGAGAAAGGGAAGGTAAAGCAGGATCGATAAACCAGTGGTGACTTTTAAATTGTGGGAAGAGGTCATGGCCAGAGAGACGATCTGATCTACTCGTCATGCGGAGGGGTTTGTGCTCCCGCTGGTAAACTACCTGCTACTGCTGCCCTGCCTGTTGATGGAGTGACTTGGGAACCCCCAGCCCACACGCAGTAAACACAGCCTTTATTTTCTGGGGAAAGGAGAAAAGTTGAGTGCTGGAGAATTAAATGCCCTGATGAAGGGCACCTGCCGGATTCGTGGTCCTGCCGCCCGTCATGCCAGTGATGTATTGCAATAACACATCACGGGAGCAGCGGCATTTGGTGAAGTATGGCTGCAATCGATCACTGGACCGGTGCTGCTCGCTCCATACATCAGCAAAGCTCCAGCTCACCACAGCAAGCTCCGCACAGGCAGGATGGGACGGGGTGGAGCGGGCAGGGGAGCCTGCCTTTGGGTGCAGCTCTGCTTGTCTCTGCTCCTGCCCAGCGTGTGGGGAGTGCCTTGGGGACCAGGTGGCCACCTCCCTGAGCCAGGGCACCTTATCTTGGCAGCAAGGAGGAGCATCCCTCTGCATGTGCCTGTGTCTCCGCTGCCACCCGTCTCCCTGAGGCGCAGGAGGGACAGTGCGGGCAGAGAGGACACATCATTCCAGCGTGGCTGAGGCAGGTGCAGCAATGAGCTGGGTTCCCATCCATCACAGGAGACCCAGTGCCCGGCACAGACCAACACCACAGCGCTCACCCTGTGGATATGACCAGCAGCAGAATGCCAGCGTGGGGACAGTCCCCGTGGAGTGACCCACTGCCAGACATTGTCCCTATGGAATTGTGGGGCTGGGATGGAGGGATGCTGCTGATTGGCACACAGTCCCACCATTGCTCCTGGCGGAGGGGTCGGCTGGCTCCCTGGGGCTCATGCCAGGGCCATGCAGCCCTGAGCAGGATGGCTGTGGGCAGGCAGGACACCCCTTGATCTATACTCTGCAGCTCTGGCTCCTGCACAAAGCCTCCAGCCAGCAGGAAAGGGTGAAAGGGTTTGAGCTGTATTTTGTCTCTGGCCATGCAAATGGCAGCTCCCTCAGCTTTTCAGGCTGAAAGGCTGCAAGAAAAGGGGCCTTTTGAGAGCTACAGCAATTTTCCCGGTGAATAGGAGTTGCTGTTCCTGTAACACGAGTTGTTCACACACATGCAGTAATGTCCTGTTTGGGGCTTATGTAATGGGATGGAGGGGCTCCAGCGAGGGACCGACCCCACGGAGAGGCACTCACACCGTCTCGGGCTGGCAAAATGAGCTGGACTTTTCCAGGCCCCGCTGAGAAGTTTATTTATAACTCCCACCGTCTGGCAGAAACCTTGCCAATCAAAACACGCCACGGGTTTTCCAACGGGTTAGGAGCACTCCTCTCAAAGAGGGTTTTTGAGGGGGGCCCAGGATATTTGATAGGAGTTAAGCTGTAAAATTAGTTTCAGAGCAGCGGGTTGTCTCCTTCCCAGCACACTTGGCTGGCGGCTATGGGAGCATTAACCCCTCACGCCTGCCCGCTCCCACCCTTCGCCGTAGGGTTGCCGGTGCCCGCCCCGGTCCCGTGGCCGGGGCAGCGTGTGCCCGCGCTGGGCTTAGGGGACCATGGAGAAGTCCTGCTTGAGGCTCTGGCAGCTCATCCATGGTGGGATGCCCTGAGCTGTGCCCCCAGCTGCTGCTCTGCAGCAGAGCCCTGTGGGAACATCTTACCTGTGGTTCTTTATGAAGATTCAGGTAAGGCCAGGCATGGCGAATGTACCATGGCCACCGCAGAAAGGGCTGTCCCAGCGTCCTTCACATGTCTGCACTAGGAGTAAGAAGGTGACGGGCACTGAGGATGCCCGGTCCCTGCCTGGGAGAAGCTGTGAAGCTGGGGGAGACAGAGGGGGGAGCACAGCAAACGCCGTTTCCATCGTTAGGTGTGGACTGTGCTGGTCTCCAAGAAGCAAACGGGCAGCGGCAGGAACCTTTGGTCTCATGCTTTATCCTCTTCCCACATGACCTTCTCTAGTCCCTTCTGGGCTCTGTCAGCCCTGGGATGAATTTTCCCTTGCAGCTGGAAAAGGCAGGACCTGCAGAGGAGAAGAGAAGGACCTGGTGTGACAAGTCACAGCATCTGAAAACCTAAGCGTGGCAGGGATGTTTGCAGAATCTGAGAGCCCTTCTTCTGAGTTTAGTTGTGAAACTAATGTTCTCTTTGTTTTCTGCTGAATGATAATGAATCACTAGAAACTTGGAACCATTTTAAGGATGAATAAATGACACCTTCTAAGCTCCATGTTTATCTACTATTCTGCTACCAGAGCGATTTCATAGCAGAGCTATCAATGAATTTAATTTACATAATGGTTTATCATATACTTCAATATTTCAAACACACTTCATTAAGCACCACCACCAGCAGTTACATGCTCCCTTATAGTTCTTGCAAACTTCGCTGTGAAATGCAGCTTCTCCAACTATTAGTGATGCTTTAAAAATGAAGGGGAAAAAAATGCTCAGACTACCCAGAGCCACGTTCAAAAAGCGTTTTCAGCTCCGCCTGCACAGAAGGAGCTGCCACTGGCCAGCAGTGTGGGGACAGGGCTGCCCTGGCCGGGCGGTGGTGGGGAGGACTATTGACTTTTCTCAAAATGAGAGGAAATAATTTCTCAGTATGATGTTTTCGACTCTGGATAAACAATCCTGATTTATTTACTTATTTATTGATTGATTGATTCCCAGAAAGCTGGAGGAAATTAGTACCTGGGGTGCCTGGTGCCCTGCAGCAGGGAGGTACCAGGCATGGGCAAGATGGAGACAATGCTCACTTGAGCCAGGCCAGGGGTAGCTCCAGTGCTTGGACCTCAATGGAACCTCTGCAGGTGAATTAAAAGGGCTTCAAGCCAGGCCCTTGTAGCATCACCAGCTTTTCAGGTGAAGAATCAACATCTGAGATGTTGCAGAAAGCAGGGGTTTGTGAAACTCTGGGACATGCAGGAGCTATGTTGGTTCGGGCTGTGCCCCTGACCTGGACCCCGCAGCACTGGGGAAACCCATGATGGGGAGGCACAGAGCAGCCTGTCGCGACATGGGCAGTGACCGGGATGAGCTCTGGGGCTCTTGTTACTGCTGCTCTCTCTGGTTGCTGCCTCGTGGCAACAGAACGATTGGGGAGCAGCCTCCAACCCCACAGGGGACTTGGTGCTGAGTGGGAGGGTTCAGGACGCTGCATGGCCTCTTGTTTTCTGTGTGTGTGCTCTGTCAGACTTGACCTGCAGCAGAGGCTGCTTTCTGTAAGCACAGCCTCGAGGTGCTGCTTCATAGAGTTACGTGTTTGTATTTTATCTGAGTTTCTGGGGAGGAACTGAAATTATGTCCTGTGCCTTCAGCTCCTCTGTGGAATGCAGGAAGAGCCCAACAGGCACTGATGCACTGAAGAGGGGTTTTGTGGTGCCCAGCGACAGGACAAGGGGCACTGGGCACCAACTGGAACCCAGGAGGTTCCAGCTGAGCAGGAGGAGCAAGTTCCTTGGTGTGAGGGTGTGGGAGCCTGT
>JANIJG010013318.1:0-49613 GCA_024611175.1 Megaceryle torquata | reverse complement strand
TTTGCATTCTGACATTTTTTTCCCTTTTAGCTGGAGCTCCTTTTCTGCAAGGGGATGTATTCCTCTTCAAAGTGCATTACTTTGCCTGTATGGCAGGAAATTATGTTTGCTGTCATGGAAGATAGCTACTCTCAACTTCTATTTTTTTTTTTTAATAATTTTTTTTTTTAAATTTCCTTGTCTCAAGATTTTGTATTGAAAAGTTTTACATCCATTTACATTCCTGATATAATCACATCTGGATTAAAACACACTGAAAAACTCCAAATAGAAACTAAAGTGTATTTGCATACTTGTATAACCCAGCAGCATGTCTGCCAGTGAAAACTCGTATATCACAATGTGATTCAAGTGAGTGAATCTACATTCATTGACAGGCTACATGCAGTTTTTCTGCATTTCCACAATGTTAGCAGTAGGCAAAAATTGACAAGTCTCTGACTGTAAGCAAGCACTTATCCTGCTCTTTATTTTAAAGCCATTCTTTTTGTGTGGTTGAACCAGTATATACATACCTATATCAGTATAGTGTTATTAATTTACTGTGATTTTGATTGTGTGATTGAACAACACTGTTGAATAAGGGCATTGTCTTTCACAGTAAAAATGTGCTTTTACTCTGATGCTAACTTTAAAAATGAGATTATTTCTTCGTTCTACTGTTGGCCACAGTCATAGTATCATGATTTTTCTCATATTTTCAGTGGAGCAGGGTTTGACTGAAAATTTGTTTATTCATGAATAAAAGGAATTAGATATTATAAAGACTTGTAAATTTAATTTTTTACATCACTTTGTTTATGAACAATTCAGCTGGCTATTTGCAGAAGAGAAAGCCCAAGAAAGAAGCACTGAAGTCAGTCCTACTTTTGGAAAACACAACTAATTCCTTCTACCACTAATTATATTGCAGAGCTATTGTCTATTAATTAAGGCTTTATTAAGGGTGCTAATAATCACAGTACAGTTTACTAGCAAAATGCTGAACATATTTCAGTGGCATCGGGCATTCAGTCTTAAGATCCCTGTACTACAATTACTGTGGGAGTCATGACAGAGAGAATAAATATTCTTTCTACCCCATTGGACCTTATGAATATTTGTCTGCAGTATATCGTGTCTCATGTGATTGCAAAGCCCAAATGGAGAGATACGGTCAGGCCTTTATTCTGTCAGATCTTGAAAAACCTCCAGAGATGGCCACCACCACGTTTTTAGCCAACCATTTCCAATAGTTGTACTCACAATACGTCACTTGTAGTTATTGCAAGGCTACTTTTAGGTCCCCCTTGAAGCCCTCTCTTCTTCAGGCTGAGCAAACCCACTTTCTTCTGCCTCTTCTTAGAAGGCAAGTGCTTCAGCCACCCAGCCCTATGCATGGCCCCCTGCTGAGCTCACTGAAGTTCAAGTCTGTCTTGTCCTTTTCATTGACCTCATTGGAACAAGAACTTCAACCTGATCGCTGATTTTTGATGGGTGGTTGTTCCTTCATGTTCTTGACCTGATTATCTGACCATCTGAATCAGAAGGTTTTCAGTTTCTCAGTAAATGTCTGCAGACAGGACTCAAAGCAGATTTCCTAATGACTCATTTTGCAATGCTCTTTTAAGCAGAAAATTCTGTGAGAAGTTTGCGTTGTGTAATCACTTTTAAAATCTTGCTGACTCTCACTGCAGAGATTTAGGCAATTTCCAAATGACTGGCAGAAGCAGCAGCAACAAAATCCCTGGATGTTTTCAGTGCTGTGCTGACACTCACTGCAGTCATTGGATGTCATGTAGTCCTGCTTTTATTTATTTTGGCATTATTTATTATAAGTGCTAAATCCCTGCTTAAGCATGTGGCTGAATTAGTGGAGGAAAAGTATAGGAGGAAGACAACATTTCTTCCTCTTGACATCAGGAAGAACTATATGGAAATAAGGAAACAGTCTCAGGCTGAGTGGCCTGTTCTGCAGTGATGATGTGTGGGCCTCCCCAGGCTAAACTTTGTGCTTAAGAGCTCGGAAGAATAGCCAGGTTTAGATGCTTAGCAAACTAAACAAGGTGTGCTACCAGGTACATGTAGGAAATGGGGCATCTTCTGTTCTTCCTTCATCCCTAACTGTGTAGGAATGAGGACAGAATTTTGGCCAGAATGTATTATTTAGAGACTACTCAACAGAACAAACATAGTGGTGTGTGTGCTTGGTTGGTGGGGTTTTTTTTTGTTTTTAGGTGTTTTGTGTGTGTGTTGTTTTTGTCCTTTTTTTTTTTTTTTTGTAAAAGAGGTCTAGATTCTGCATTTCTTTAAGTCAAAATCTATGAAATTACTCTTGGTTTACAGCAACATGTGCGATCTGTATTTGTACTATCTTTTTTTGCTATCTTGTTATTTGATGTTCATGCAACTACAGATACACTTCTGTAGAGCTTTAATATAATTTTTTATGCTTTCTTTTTTAATAACTTAGGATACAAAAATAGCTTCACTTGAGCGCAATATAAGAGATCTTGAAGATGAAATACAGATGTTAAAGACAAATGGAGTTCTGAACACAGAGGACCGAGAAGAAGAAATCAAACAAATAGAAGTTTATAAGAGTCACTCAAAGTTCATGAAAAATAAGGTAACATGCATTAATAAAACAGTTTAATATTGCTTAAATAATGGAAGCAAAAGGTTTAACTTGAGCCTTTTCTACAGAAGCAGGTTGCTGCATGTTGTTTGTTTACTCTCTACTATGCAATACTTAGTAGCTATGGAGGTGTGAAGCATTTTGGATAAATAAAAATGTGTTTGTTCTGACTTAGGAAGAGGCTATTTCACCACTTCTGAAGAGTATGTACAAAGTTCCCTTTTCCCCGTCTCATGTATGGTGTTGGCTTTTTGAATTAGCGTATAATTTTGACTTGGACTGTTTTGGCAGAACTCTAGTTCTGTGCTTTTTCTCCCTAGTTTTGACTGTAATTTTACTTTGTGTAAATTCCACATTGAGATAAGGAGTAAGAAAATTCACCACTGTGTGGTGTTGGATACTGGAAGGTTTTTCCATCTTGGAAGAGCTGTTACTGCCTCAGTTTGGAAATTGTATCTTGTAAACTACATCACAGGAAATGCTAGTGTCTTTGGACATTGGGGTGTATTTTTATCTTCTCCTGGGGTTTGTGATACAGAAGAAATTAAGGTATTAGCAACCATGTGGATCTAATCCAGATTTATTTATTTATTTACTTTAAAATTAAATCAAGCTACTAAAAAGTAGATGACGTTCATAAATAGCTTTATCATTCAAAAATTTTGTTTTTCTATTTAAACATTGTTAATTTTAAAGCAATTCAGGTTGAGCAATTTACAACAAAACTCCCAATGCATCTCAGCAAATCTGTTAATATAAAAATAATTTTAAAAGCCTATTTTGTTAACAAGGTTTTGATGTTTTTGATAGGAAGAGCTTCAGTATATTTCCTTGATACAGAAAGCAGATGACTGAGAAGAGTATTAAACGTGCCTTGTTTTGTCACAGTCTTCTGACCTTTGTTAAATGTGACATTCTGATGAAACTTAGGCCATTTTCTTTCGCCAGTCCTTTTCTTCCACTTAAAATTGAGATTTGCAGCAGATGATACTATTTCTGTCATTCACCTGTGAATTGTTCAAGGTGGAAAAATATTTCTGTAGATGTCAGCAAACAGATCTTATACCTGATCTGTTGAACCTGAGATTGTTGATAAATTCTGATAAACAGAAGTCTTGACTGATGGCAAAGAGCAGATCAAAACTATTCTCACAGTTAAAGGTCCTAGGTGCTATTAAGCTCCTAATATTTCACATTTATTCTTGAAGTATAACTTGTCTTAAATATGTTTGTGATTTAAATAAATGGAAAAGTATTGTGGATGCCCATACTGAATATTATTTATGATAGATGAGTGGCAGAGAATATTGAGAAACACTTATTTTCTGGACTAATTCTTAGTAATGTTAACTCCTTCCAAACATATATGTTGTAGTTTTGACTTGCAGTTAAGTAGAATTTGTAGAAATGAGAACCTGCTTGGATTGATTTTTTTTTCTTTTAAAGCTTTATAAATAGACCTTGACCAATATAACCTATAGAATCTCCAGATAGACTTGTAGATTCTATTGTAAGCAGACACTTTGTTTGCACTGCTGCTGGTTTTCCCTTACTTAAATCCTTCACTTTAAAAAGCAGTTGTCATGTCTCACGTAAGACCAGATCCTTATGGTATGTAAATCAGTGTAGTTTTATTTAATGGAATTATTTACTGAAAGATTTATCCCATTAGTTATAATACACAATATTCCAGAGAAAACTCTAATTGTTTTGTTTAGTTTTCTTTGTTTCCCAGTTGCTCTGTGTAATTTTCATGTAAGACTTTGGTGTGTAAAAATTATAATGTAAGGAAAAGGATAATGGATTGCTGGAAATACTAGTATCTAAGCAACTAAAATTATGGGAGGTGACAGAATCATAAATGCTTTTATGAAAAGGGCTAGGGTTTCAGGAAAGGTGGTTAAGTAAGATCGCATTGGGCAATGTTGAAAAAGTGGTGACAAGCAAATTACATATATGAAGTATGTGAGATAGTGGGAAGGTCAGGACCAGAGGACGAACTTGTTCTTCAGATGCTACAGCATTTACACCCAGATTTGTAGGTTATTTTCATTTTAGTTTTTACAAAATACGAAAATGTTTTTGCCTTCCACACCACCTACAGCAAAGTGAAAATATTTTCACATCTGCTGGAGACAGAAATTTATTTCATGAGATGTTTAATTTTTTTTTCCACACCAGTAGATAATGTAGAATTTAAAAAAGCACATATACCCACATTTATAAGACGTCTTTTAAAAAGCTGTGTGTGTGTTGCTATGCCTTTGGTATTTTTGATACTTAATTCTTTTAAAATGCAGTTTTGGTACATTTTCACAATTATTATTTTAATAAAACACCAGCCAGGTTGTGGGTTGCGTCATGGAAAAAAGTGGGAAGAATTTCTAGGAGAGATTAAGCATCTGTGATGTTCACATGGATCTCACATAAACTATGTGAAGTAATTCAGATTGGCTGAAGATCTACATTTTGTCTTTATATCTTGTAGACAGATTTTCCCATTGTTCATTTTGTGTACATTTTTGCCTCAGTTGCCACACTGGCTTACATCTTCTGGCAACGGATGGAGGAAGGTGTTTTGCTTTCAAGAGAAAGTTTTCTCTAGCAGTTTTATAACTGCATTCTTTAAATTTTCTTGACATATGAATTTTGTATGCTACTTTTCCTGTGTGTGTTTGTTGTGGATTGTGTGTGTGCTTTTTTTTATGTTCAGACTGTGAAGGCTGTTGCTTTTAGTGCCAGTATAGATTCTTGATTTTATACAGTAGCTCAGGAGTGGCTAGCCCAGTACCTTAACCAGCTAGACAAACATACTGCAATTTATAAAGAGAAATAAGGAATAAATGCGTTAGACATGCATATGGACTACAGCTGGAATAAACATTTTTTAATTTAATTTTTAAGGAAACACTTGTAAAACAAAAGAGTAAATGTTTCCAATCACAGTGCCATACAGTATTGAATCTGTGAAATATTTAAGTATGTGGATCTTTAGAATGTGACTGACCAGAAGCAGCTTTTTTTTTAATTTTTGAATCACCTTTCACCAAGCCGTTCTAGATTTCTTGCATGTGTTGGGATGCAACTGAAGGGATAGAATAGAAAGAGCTCTTTTAGCACTTCTCTGATTATTGCAGAACTGAAACTAGAATTTTAAAGAAAAATATCTAGGCCTTACAATAATTTTTCAAATATAAAGGAAATGTGGTTTCTCCAAGTTGTGCAGATGCACTGAGGCATTTTATTTCAGGTAATCCTCTTGAAGTGATGTATCTGAACTCATCTGGTGACCAATGTTATTTCACAGCACTTTCAGAATAATAGTTATATGTCACCTAATTCAACATGCTTTAACTTAATTCTGTGCATTGTCCAGTGCTTTGTTCAGATTCACATTTTCTAAATCTACAGTTTTGTTTTCTGCGGCTACCTCTCCCATTTATTCTTGTGGAAAGGGAACAATAATCACACAATTCTAGGACATTTACTTGTGAACCTTAAATTCACTTCAAGTCAGAAGCTCTGCCTTAGTGACTGAATTTCTGCTGTTTCCCCTGGGATATGCTTTTACAATCTCACAGATCTTTCACTCTGTGGAATTTTTTATAATGTTTTCCCCAGACTTCTCTTTAACTCAAACTTTTTGGCTTGGCTTTCCTAGTACCTGAAAATTCCATATGAACTGCCAGGGATGAAAAAAAAAGAGGTGTGGATAGTGGACAGCAACATTTGCAAGAAGAGTAGGGTTAAAATTCCATTTCTTGGTTTTCCTCTCCTTACTAAGATGCCTGCTTATCCCTATCAGACTCCTAAAAAAAACTTGCTTCATTCTGGACAATGACAAGTCACCAGAGTCATGCTGTTAGAAGAAATCATTGGATTGAATTTATACTTCTATGAATACTTTTTTTGCCTATGCATTTTTGCTGTCCTGACAGACTTGCCTTAGAGGATAAATTCCTTTGTACTTAAGTGAGGTCCATGGTGAATTTATAGGTCAAATCATTATGTATAATCTTTAAGAGTTTGCTTTTAACTTCTGCAACAGCGAAGCAGTCATTCTGAAGATGGGGTACATTAAATTACAAGAAACTCAGTTGAAGTTGCGAGTGTAGAAAGTCTGAATATTAATTCACTTCCAGAATTTATAGGTCTTTGAGTTGTCATGTAATATGGTTGTTCACACCTTTTCAAATTCAAGTGCAACTATGAATTGATATTAATGATCTAACCTTTTTTTTCCCCATTACAGATCGACCAACTGAAACAAGAACTCTCAAAGAAAGAATCAGAACTTCTTGCCTTACAAACTAAGCTTGAAACCCTTAGCAATCAGAATTCAGATTGCAAGCAACACATTGAAGTGCTTAAAGAGTCACTTACTGCCAAAGAACAGAGAGCTGCCATACTTCAGACAGAGGTATTGTCTTCTAATCATAAAATGCAATAGAAATATTTAGTTGATAGCATGTGTCAAGGAGATATGTTTGTTGCAAGTCTGTGTAGAAGGCAATTTGTTCAAGTGAAATAATTTAAACCCCTTTAAATGTAAATGTATTTTATTTATAGGGATTTTTTTTAGAGGCATAGGTGATTGCGTTTTGAGAAAATATTTTTGCTTAATTCTTGTTGGCTTCAGTGGGAAGAACTGAGCCTTAATGTCTTGATTGTTGTGATTTCAATCCTTGTTTATTCATCTGTCAGTTAACTTCTGGTTGCTGTGGCTTGATGCTTCTTTTCTACTGTGTATTTCTGTTTTGAAGTGTGAAGCTACCTTTTTTTTTTTTGAATGCATCTGTTTAATGGTGCATGTTATTAATCTGTGGTTATTTTTTTGAGTGCAATCAACATTTATTTTAAAATTTGAAGAGTTTCAGTCTTTAAAACATTCCAGTGCATTAGTTATGTACGTATCTACAAAGTCAGATGATAAAAATATTGTAATGGAATACACAGTTGAGATGGTTGTCACATTTGATGGAATGTGTAAATCCAGTGTTAAAAATGTTATCCATTAGTTAGTTTCCTGAAGTTAAAAAAAAAAAAAATAGACTTGGAACACATAAAACCAATTAGATTGATTCCTATTCAAATGTCTTCATTTTATTTTTAATGTGTGTGCCCCTTTGTTCTGGTGTCACAGGGACAGAACCCTAGGCCAGCCATGGTCTGCAGGCTATTAGCAGTTTGGAGTCAGCCAGGGCAGCTGACCTGAGTTGACCACAGGTGTGTTCCATACTATAAATGTCAAGCTCATTATAAAGTTTGGGGAAGTTTTCTGAGGTTAGGGGCTCCTTCTCCTCTTGCTGCTTCATGTCCCTGGAGAGGCTCAGTGGCTGTTTAGCTCCTGAGGACTGCTTTCCTGTTTGTTGTGACCTCTATATATTCAACTGGGTTGAGTGTAACTTTCTATACTTTATATTGGCATTAGTAGTAATATTGGGTTTGCTGTTTGATTAAATCAGCTTTTATTTCAACCCACAGTTCTCTTCTTTTACCAATTCTCCTTCCCAGCTTGGGGGACATCATTGGGTGATAGAGCAACTGCTATAATTTAGCTCCAGATACAGGCTAAGTGTAGACACCCTTTCATGCAACAGAAATACCTGTGAAATTCAGTCATACAATGCAAATAACTTCTGTTCAGAGAATTATATTTAAGGTTTACAGAAATCTTACTTCATGTTTCGAGTTTTTGGCTACCAAAGCTCAAGGAGAAAAACCAGCTTAAATGGCTCTTTTTTTCATGGAAGCATGAAATAATTATTTCTAAGATTCTGATTATCCCCCTGTGGTGTATGCCCTGTTCTGTGTACATTAAGAAGATAGGCATGAAATCTTGGAATTTCCAACTTGAGTTTAATAGGTCAGCTAGCATGTGAATATAATACAAAATAATAATAAATAGAACAAGGGTAAAACTCCAGTAATTTTGGCAGATCTCAATCTAGCTTTTGAGTAGTAAAGATTATATATTTTAAGTCTTTGGCTATGCAAGTCTGTTTTGGCAGGCTTGCGTTACCTGTCATGCTGCTGAGGATGGTGAATTCTACTGGATCTCCACTAATTTGGCTTCCTAATTCTTTAACAGACTGGTATGTATTCAAGGCGTTAAAGTCTTCAGACTGGCAGATAGGCAGTCCTAAAAAAGAAATGAATCTATGGTGCTTTTGATGAAGGGCTGCTGGGATTGTGCAGTCCTGATGCAGAACCAGTTGGTTTCTGACAGTTATTAATTTCTTCTTTTTAACAGTTTCTACATAAGGCAGTTGAGTTTGAACCTTTTACATGATGCAGTTTAAATTAAAATTATCTGGAATTGCCTGTTAGTGTGCAGGTGAAAATCACTTGTGTCTGCTTCTTGGTAGTCTCTCAGGGAAACATTAATATGACTGTTGGTTTGGTTTCTGGTTGGTTTTGTGTTGTTTTCTGGGAGATCATATGAAAATGAAGGCCTCTGAGTATTGGGTTAATACCAGACTCCATTTTGAGATGCTTTAGAAGCAACATAAAGTAAACAAGTTCTAGTTCCAATTATACTCATGTGTTGATGCAGCCACTATTTGAAGTGGTTTCCCAAATAATTTTGATCTAATAGCATATTTAGAATGGGAAATTACTTGCCTCAATTTTTTGTATTTACTTCTGAAAACATAAATTACGGTGTGTTTCTTTATGCACCATTTACCTATGAGGCAGAGACTTAAAATAACCTATGTTAAACTTTGAATTATGTCAGCAATTTATCTGGTCTCAAAATATTTTAATAATGTAAATATTTGGGAAAATACTAATCGCGTTTCATTTTTTATCTATTTAAGATGCACTGAATGTTTTATTGCTCTCTGGTACTTCATGATGGCGATGTAGTGCATCTCAAATCTGCTGAAAAAGATCTTTTCTGTTATGGAGGTAGAAATAAAGCCCACTGTGTACCCATTAATTTCTCAAGCCAGAACTTAGCAGGGAAAGGACAGTACTTCTGTTTGTTATTTTAAAGTCTCAAAGCCATTGCAGGCAGGTCACAGGTTGTACAGCTTTCCCTCTAGAAGATTATATATTCAGGGGTTAGAAATGAAGAGCAGTTTCTGGAGTTAAATAATATTGAGGATCAGAACAGATATGTGGTTAGTCTGAAAATTCTTTTCACCTCTTTTGAACAGACTTTTAATCAAGAACTCATAGAATCTACTGACTTATTTAGTTTTGTTTCCTGGAATAGAGTATTATAACAGCTTTCAGCTAGCCATAAGAAATACACTCATATAACCAAACGTCAGATTTGTTATAAGTTGCTGTGAGAATATTAGTTGATTTCTCTAACAATCTTAAAAGCAAGTGACAGATCTGTGAAATTGCCTAGACACAGAGATTAGAAAATAGGGTTCTTGAAGTCTGATGATGTGCATGTTCTAATGATGTTCTGTTGTTACATATTTTTAAGACTCTTGGGCTTTTCTCACATTCCTTACCACCCTGCTGTATTCTAGGGAAATTTTCTGGTTAAAAATGAATGCCAGGATGTGTTTTCTCCCCAAACTATTATGTTACAACTTCCAGACTGGATGTGCAGTTTGTGTGAGAGTGAATCTGTTAAACTCTGGGCATTCTGAAATGTGCTGGAGCTGAGGAGCACAAAAGCTGGACAGCGTCTGAACATGTAGATTGCCACATCTACTTCTGTAGGACAAAGTCCTTGTTTATTATCAATATTTAGACAAAACCAGAAAGAACACAGCCTTAACATAAGTGACAAGAAAACACCTCAGTAAAAATATAGGAGGCTGTGCTGCTTGCCCTTTTTCTAATTCAGGATTGAAATACCTCATTTTTTTCTTTTCTTTTGCTTGCTTATTTGCCCTTCATATTTTTTTTTGACTGACCAGGGGCCAGTATGTGGCAATAAGAATTAAGTAATTGTTTTGTTTCTTTCCTTGTATGCTTCATTGTATATTTCAATTAACAAATTCATGCCTTTGGGCTGCATTCTCCTGTTACATCCTGGGCAAAGTAAATGTATCAAGAAAGGAAAATTCAAAATGATACCTTAGAGTAAAATTTTCCCGAACTCCCTTTATACCCACTTTTAGTTTATAAGGAACCATTTTGCTAATCTAGTCACAAATACCAGCTTCATATAACTCAACAATGTTTGTTTTCAGTAGTTGGAAATATCCTGCCTTTCAAAAGGACCTTTTAGATTTCCGCTTAATCTTTAGTTTGGTGAACTCTGGGGGTGTAGAGGGAATGTTTGTATTTCATATGAATCTGTGCTGAAAATGTTATATTTGGTTATGTTTGGGAGACTAAATGTGGGATAATTCCAACTATCAGCAGAGGCAACTGATGTTTTCTTTCTGGTATATAGATTAAATGGTGTTAGTTTAAATAACAAAACAACAAATCAAAAGCTCCTCTAATGAAGCTCATGCATTTCCTTCAGAAAATACAGTCCTTGCAACAAGTGACCCTGTATTGAGTCTGACTGAGCTGGAGTTAATTTTCCCCATAGCAGCCCTCCCAGTGCTGTGCTTTGTGTTGAGAGCTGGAAGGGTTCTGATAACACACCCTTGTTGTGGCTATTGCTGGGCAGGGCTCGCACAGCACCAAGGCTGTTTTTCAAAATTGGGATGGGGTGGACAAGATCTTGGGAGAGGACATGACTGGGACAGCAGATCCAAACTGACCAAAGGAATATTCCATACCGTATGATGTCAGCTGAACTATAAAAGGGGGTGGGGGGCGGCACAGCATTGGCTTGTCCTCCAGAGCAACCACTATGTGTTTAGAGCCCTGCTTCTCAAAAAGGGCCAGACGTCACCTGCTGATGGGAAGTAGAGAATAAATCTTTGTTTTCTTTTGCTTCTGTGTGTGGCACTGCTTTGCTTCTTCGTTAAACTGCTTTTGTCTTAGCCCATGAATTTTCTTCCCCAGTCCAGCTGAGAGGAGGTGGGGGAGTGAAAGAGCAGCTTGGTGGGCACCTGGCATCCAGCCAAGGTCAAACCACCACAGACCCAAGATAGGATAGAGGGGTTTTCTATGCACTAAACCCAGGATCTTTCTTAACAAACACCTGAAAATGAGCAAGTGTCATTTACAGGGTGGTCATGCACATTGGCCTGCCAGTAGATGGATGAGGAATAAAAACACTGCTTTGCCAGCTAGTCTTTCTCTGAGACATGGGTTTTAAGCTGAGCTAAGGCTTAGACTGTGCTGTGATAGAAATCTAGCAATGATTCTAGACATAGTAGGCTTTGTTCTCTGCAACTGGGAACTGGAAGAAGATTTTGTTTGCTTAAAAGAATCTATCTCCAGGCCTCAGGTCTTGTCTAAAGGCAGAGCGATGGCTTCCAGCAGCACATGGGAAAGCAGCTGCAGGGAGTTGCAGGGCAAATGGCAGTCCTCCAGCAGGTGGAAAACATTATGTGAGGAATTTTGTACTGTACAAGCTATTGTTGGTCTTTCCCAGATGAGTAAAGTTAATAAAATTTTGGCTTTCATTAAACCACGCTCCTTTCTTCTTGCATGTCAGCATTGTCTCATTTTGGAATAGATAGTTTTTGTTAATTAACACTGTAGAATTTTATGTTGTCCTAAAACATGCTCATAACCTACCTTCTTTCAGGAGGTGAATGTAACCACCAAGGGCCCGTTCTAATCCTGAGCTAAGTAAGGTATTTGTAGTTACAGTGTCAAATTCCTGCTTAAATAGACTTAGTTTATAATCACCTTATTGTAATTAAATCAGTTTAGTAAAAGAAATCCTTAACAGGATCTCAGATACTTCACAGCAAGCCTTTCTGATTTTTTTAGCTTAATAATGGTACTCTACAGGTTATTGTCAGGTTTTGGAGACAGCAACTGCATATGATGCAATGGGATGCAATTCATAGCATTACATAATGCTTGACTTTGAAAGTGAGCTCTGGAGGACAATTAATCCAATCCCCCTGCTCAAGCAGGGCCAGATAGAGCTGGTTGTCCAGGACCATGGCCAGATGACTTTTGAATATCACCCATGGCGGAAACTCCACAACCTCTCTGGGCAACAAGCGCCAGTGCTCAGTCACCCTTACAGTGTTTCTGGACGTTCATGGGGAACATTGTGTTAGAGTTTGTCCATTGTGTATTGTCCTGTCACTGGGCACCAGTAAAAAGCCTGTCTCCATCTTCTTTACAGTCTCCCTTCAGGTGTTTATACACAGTGATAAGATGCCCCCTTCTCTTTTCTAGGCTACACATTCCCATCTCGGGCTTTTTTGTCTTATGAGTGATGCTTCAATTGTTTTGTGTCCCTTCACTGGACTCTTTTTAGTATGTCCATATTTCTCATGTACTGAGGAACCCAGAACTGTGGACACAGTATTCCAGATGTAGCCTGACTAGTGATGAATAGAGGGGAAGGATCACCTCCCTCAACTGCTGGCAACACCCCTACTAATGCAGCTCAGGATACTGTTTACCTTTTTGCGCCATGTTCAACATGGTGTCTACCAGGACCATGAGGTGTCCTTTCTGCAAAGCTGCTTTCCAGCTAGGTAGGCCCCAGCTATACAGGTGTATGGAGCTGTTCCTCCCCAGGTGCCTGACTTTACATTTACTTTCCTTGAAATGTGTGATGTTCAGCTCATTTCAGTCTGTCAACCTATCTCTCCAGCCTGTTGAGGTCTCTCTGAACAGCTGCATCAGCTTCTTGTGTATCAGCTGCTCCTCCCAGTTTTGTATCATCAGCCAATGTGCTAAGGGTACACACTGCCCCATCATCCAGATCATTATTGAAGATGTTGAGCAGGACTGGATGCAGTATTGAACTCTGGGGTACAATTCTGGTTCTACTTGAGTCCCTTTGTTTTACTTGATACTCCTTTGCTTCTCTCCATGGTTCTCATGAGCCAAAGGTAGTAGTGCATGTGTCTAAGTAGTAATCTGTTGGTATTAATTATAGTTTCTTGTAGTTCAATTATCACTGCAAGTTTATTGCTTTCACTTTCTTTGGTTTTGAATTTCTATCAGTGATGGGTATTCAGTAGAATAGTTTGTTGCCTTTTTATTTTGTGTGTGGGTTTTATTTTTCCTTGTGGGTTTTTGTTTTGTGGTGTGTTTTTTTTTTTACCAGTTCAAGTTTGGAATTTTCATGATGTATTAGGAAAAATAGTTCAGAAAATATTACCATTTTAAAAGTATAGCTTCAGTTTGAGCTCATACTTACATAGTTGGTTTCAACAGTCAGGAATGAAGTGTAAGCAGAGGTATAATTAATCTTAATCTCTACAGAATGTTGACTACTGTTCAACAACTACTGTTTATTCAGATAGTTTTTACATGCGTTAGATCATCAGAAATAAGAGGACATCTGGATTTTTTTTTGATGAGTATAGTTCCTTCAAACAGTGGTAATTTGATCAGGTTTCACGCATGTTGTCACTTGATGTGAGAAAATTTAAGACCAACAGATCTAAACACGATGTGCTTTTTGTATGGTGTTTCTGTTTTCTCGGTGATGTCAGTGTTTTGGGGCTTTTTATAGGTTTCTTTGACTTTAAAAGGTATCATTTGAAGTTTTTTATTGAAAGCCAAAACAAAAAGATATAATCCTGTAAAGCAATAACTATCATGGTGGCCAGAGTTGGGAGGTCTGAAAATGGTTTATCGCTAGTAGGAGAAATGTTTGGAACCAGTCCTTCGAAGGTTCATCACCTCTGCTGTGTGCATTTCATTTTGTTCTATTCTTAAGGGTATATGTGGTAATAGTGCCAAACTACAAAATCTTTTCCTACCCTAACGCATATAGCCTTTGTTCTGATTCTCTCTCTATTAATGATGAGAAAACCCTGGGGTCAGATAAAAATGAGCCAAGGTCAGGCTACTGCAGCCACAGAATACTGAAAATGTCACTGTGCTCCACAGAGAATTGTTAAAAGAAAGCATATTAGACTTGCTGAGATACTCCTTGCTGTTGTGAAAAATCTATAGATACTAATTTTTAAATGAAGCCTTTTCCTGTTACCAGAGAGGGGAAGAGGTTAAACAGCCTGAATTATCCTTTTTGATGACTTAGAAAGTTGAGACACTACCATTTGTATACACTAAAGTGGTAGAAAATATTTGGGGAGTATTTGGTGGATATTTGCAGTGACTGACACTTAATTACTGTACTTGCTGTCAGGAAAAAAACCACATAAACTGCCGTAAAAAATTCACTTCAGCTGGGTATCTTGGTGGAAGAAACATTCATTTCATAAGCAATTCTGACACAATCATAGTTAGCAGTTTATCAGTGTATCATTGCTTTAGATAACACACCTATAAAGTGGCAGGTGTGCTGTTTGAAGGTCATTGAGCTGTGAAATAAGTAAATGCCTACAAAGAAATTCTGTACATTGTGAGCATAGTCCTGTCAATGAAGAAAATGGATTAGGAAAATAGGTGAATCCTGTATTGTAACTGATTACTGACATGTTCATCATACATGTATTAATATAGAAAACCTAGTAAGTGAAGAGGAAAGGTGATTATTAAGGAATTTATGGAAATCTGTTTTTTCTTTTAAACAAATCTGTTTATAGAGAAGGGCTGTGAAATGATTGACTATTTGGCAGTTCTTAGTTTGCAAAAAGAACAAATAAAAGCGGACAGCACAAAATACTTGGAACAAAACTACACATGCTTTATTTTTCTTTCTATTACAGTGTTGATATTTGATATTGCTTGAAATGTAAATCTGCTTTTAATTTTACAATAATAATGGTATAGCTAAGGCTATTTCACTCTCCATTTTTTTTTCTATGTTAGAGTTTTACTTTGACATGGTATTTTTCTGTTGTTTTGTAATTTTTTTTTTTTCTTGTTTTAAATTGGGCTGGGCCAGATATTTCAGTGTGGTCTCTTTGATGTGCTGCCAGTCTGTTGTTCTGGTAGCTCTGCTGTGTGTGCAAAGGAAAGATCACCCACCGTAAAAAGTGCTATTCTGGAGGCATGTACCATTTCTCTCTGTCACTTCACAGCTCTTCACAGATTTTTTTTGAGTGTGTTGAATATTTCAAACAAATTTATCTCAGGTGGAATTTGTCAGCCGTTTCACTTTTTATAGTTTTCACATTCTGTGAGCTCAGGAGAGAGGAGCATTGTGGCAAGGCAGGAAAATGAAAGAATTAAACTGGAAGAACGCTTAAATTAAGTATAGCATTTTACTAAACAGAAGTAAACTGAAGCAGAGCTTTTCTGTCAGAGAATTTAAAGACTTGTCTGTTCAAAGGCAGTGTTCTCTGTGCTTTGAGGCTGAGCTGGAGGTTGGACTAGTGACCTCCTGAGACCCATTCTAACCACAGTGACTCCAGGGTACGACAGATGAAGCTTTCTCAAACACATAACAGGCAAAGCATGCAGAGATGCATGTTTCCTGCATCTTTAACAGCATTAATTTATCTGTAGAAAAGAGTAAATATTGATTGATTTATTTACACCTCCTCCTCCCCTCCCCCATCTGACTTCATTCTTGATAATAGCTTTAAATGTTCTGTCTTTCTTTGGGGACACCAGTAATTTTATTTAATAAAAAATCGAAATGGAATTGCCTGAGGGAAAGTTGACTGAAGGAGTGGAGACTTCCATTTGTGGGGTCTGTAGAAAGTAGTTCCCAGAAACAGGAAAACACAAATAAAAAAAGATCATGGAAAAGATGAAAGTCCAAAGATAAGGGCTGTATACTTGATGTGTAAAGACTTCATGCAAGTTGTTTGGGACAAATAGTTTAATGAATGTTAGATTTATGTTACTGTCAAAACACTTCTTATTTCATCTATTTTATTTAATTAAAGTGATAGATAACTGTGTTCCTTCACCCCCAGTTCTTAGATTTACAGAAAATTGCCTTGTTGCCATTTAAAACAATATTGTTAGACAGCTTTAATAGGTTTATATAATGGAGCAAAATTTACCATGTTAAGTGTCAATTAGCTTGATTCTAATGGATTAGAAAAATATTTGTACTGTTATCTACTAATGTAATACCTTTGCTCTAACTGGAGATGTTTGGAGAGGAACTTTGATAGGATTGCTTTAGAAATTATTTAGTATACTTTAACTGTTGCTTATATTGTGACTAAGTCTAAAGAGGCCCAGTTATAATCCTAGTGTATTGGCACTGCACACAAGGAAATGTAAAGAAACACCCACCTCAAAACAGTACTGATATTTCACCAGATAGATGCAAACTGAAGAGGAATACAAAGAATCTGTAGATGTTGTAATTAGAATAATTATTAAATATAACCCCCCAGTCTGAAATGGTTGACAATGTTTTGCACATATTGTGATAATGATGAAGTGTGAGGAGAAGTGACTGAAGTAGGTTTGCTTATTTTTGGCTTTTATGCTTAAGAGACAGCTGGGTGAGGGGAAAGGGATAGAGCTACTTAAAAGAAGACGTGAATTATAGTGGAAAACGAAAGTAAGAATCTAAGCTTGTGAAATGTCAATGGTTTCACAGGTGATCTGCTAATATTTTGGGAAACCTCTAAATAAGATCAGCTAAGGCAAACAAGCTATACACATCATATCACAAATGAGAACATAATTACATAATACTTTACATTTCTCTAGTACTTTTCATACTTAAAATCATCAAGTAATACAGGCTGTGACAATTTTTAGAAAGATTTTTTCATTGTTATAAATAAAAAGTAATTCGAATTATCTCCTGCAAAAGAAGTAGCAGCTGCATTTTCTCCTAAATAACTTGATGCTGTCATTATTTGGTATATTTTCAACTATCTGGTGTGGTAACCTTAATGGAATTCCAGTTTTATCTTCCATTTTTGTTTTCTGTTAAAGAGAAACCTTTTTCATTTTATAAATTGGATGAAATAGAAACCCAGACATAAATTACTGTTTCATTTAGACAAGAGAATGATAATATATGTGGCAAAATCTGTCTTCTGAAGTAGATTTGGTACTTCACATTTCTACCAAGGTAAGTCACCTCAGTTCAGTTGTGTAGCCTTAAGGCTTTAATAGATGAAAATGCTCATGGACCATCAGCTGGCACAGACACGTGGGAACAATCATTGTAGTTTCCAGTCACTGCAGGGAGGAAGGGCTTTGAATTGTTCCTCTGTACTTTGTTGAATGTACACTTTTTCTGTATGAAAGATTATGTGCAGATTAATCTTCTGTATGAAGATTAATTTACTCCTATGATTCTCAATGTATATATTTTTGAGAAGAAAGCATGGGATGTAAAAAGTGGTGAGAATGCCAAAGGTTGCTGATGTTGTTACATATGCCATATACTGTAGGCTTCTTGCTCTTCTGTGATCATTCTTTTCCCACCTGTGTCCATTCAATCCACTGTAATTGTTTAAAGACTCTCTGTGCATCCTGATGAATCTTCACTGTGTACTTTTTTCCCAGGATCTGTGTCTTTGGTTTTGAAAGATTCTTGCTTAACAGTAACTGTGAATATTTTTAGTGTGATAGCATTTTTAGTTTTACAGAGGAAACTGTGTAAGAAATATTGTGCTAGCAGAAACAGATTCAGAAAAGAGGAAAAAAAAAAGTTTTTAAAATGCAGACAAGTATTTCTGATGCATTTGAAGGAATAACAATTACCAGAGAAGTAAAGAAGAGGAGTTTTTTGTCAAGTATTAATAATAGTCTAAAGCTTCATGAAGAAAATCAGGTATTCTACAGAAATAGTGGGAACTAATTGAAAAAGAAGCATGGAACCGTGGAGAGGCATTGCAGAAAATACTACTACTTAAGGGCTCTGGAACAGGAACATCAATGCTGGTGTACAGATCTGCTTAAACATTATCTGACCCAGTAAAGTTCTGCTCTGATTAGTGCCAGAAATTTATTTGTTGTAGAACTAAGCCCTAACAAGATAAAATCAGTTAGAAGTGAAGTGTTTGGAGAATTTTGAAAAAGTTGGTATTAGTGTAAAGTTGAACTGAGAAGTGGATCAGAAGATACAATTGATAAGTGTGCTTTGGTTTCTGTTTCTGTAGGAATTCTTTGATGTCCTATTTTAACATAGAGACAAACAGAATTCTGACATTTTGTAATGTGTGGTATTGATTTTCTTTTTTTCTGAATAGAGCAATAATTTGCCTCTAAAATAGGTCAGTTTTGTAGATGTTCATACAGGGCTTGTGAATCATCATTGTCGTTGCTACATTCCCTTCTACTTCAGTCTTTCAGTAGAAGTACTTTTGATGCAAGCAAGGTGCATGTCAGATACTATTACCACAGTGGGCTTAGAAATAGGCTGAAACAAATTTGCAAATACTGCATTTATGAAGACTGTTTTCTTTCTAATGTCCTTTTGCTTTTGTCTTTCAAATTCTTCCTCAGGTTAAATGAGCATAAAGGAGCATAACAGATGTTTCTTGTCTTTAAAGACTTCTTTCTTCCAGCTGCCCTAAATTGTGAGATCAGGCACAACATTGGTATAGGGTGGGAAACACTGAGGAGTGTGTAAATAAAAACAGTTCTGGATCACGTTCACAGTGTGTTTGTTTTCTCCTTTAAACTGTTTAAAATGTTGAAGTTGAAAGAAAATACTTAAAATACATTCCATTAGTTTAATTAATTTTACACTGTGTCATTTACTCATTGTTCTGAACACCATTAAAGCAACATTAAATTGGATTCTGGAATAGATTATAGTATTCATAAATACTGTATCTGTATTCTTACAATACCTAATTGAAACGAAAATCGATATCTATTGTATCTGCCCATTTCTATATATTCTTAGTCTTTTGCATAAATAATATTTTGCAGTTTTCCAAGTATGTGTACTGTTTGTGGTTCTATTTGAAACATTTTTGTAGCAAGATCAGAGTTACTTCCTATTGTAAAATATTTGCAGTGTTTATCAGTAGTAAATTTGGAGAAACATTGCAGCTGCAGTAGTCTTCACTGAGGACACAAATGTTGCCTTAAAACTTAGAGCAAATTAAAGTAATAAGAATAAAATTTCTGGTAGAAATAATTACCAGTAGTAATAGAAGTTACTAAGATTCATTTTATTTACATTTCTGCAAACAGTGTTCTTGATGCCTGCTTGTCATATCCAGTCTAACAGAAGCAATTCTTTGGTCAGTGACTGGCATGGAGGATGGATTACTACTGGAAAGATTTTTATCTGAGGGTTTAGATGCATAGCAAAATCATGTAAAAATAAGCGGAGTCCTTACAAGGCAAGGAAGGAAACTGTAGAGGAAGAAGTGCTCAGATATATTTGAGCTCCAGATTATGCTTCACTCATCCTTTTCAGAACTCTAAAACGTAACATAGTGCAGTTTTTAATGGACTCTTGCATTTCAAAAAGAACATCTAATTTGTGTCTTGGTATTGTTCCACGTTCTTTTCTGTCTTTGAATATTTATGGCTAGATTTCTCTGCTTTATGTTAATATTATCCTTAATTCTTTATGATACCTAGTCAGATCCACATTATTTGAGTTGCAGTAATCTTTTCCCTTACTGTTAAATTATTTCATTTTTGAGACAAATTTAATTTTACTCTTTGGCTAGAAGAAATTCCATTTTCTTCATCAATAGACACAGTTTACTAATTTCTAAGATATATTTCATTGTGTAGATGTTTCATCTTTCTACATAGCTGATAGTAAGGAAAAGCAATTTTGTGTTATGATTTATTTTTTTAGGCCAGTTTTATCTTTCCTGTAAATCGGGTTCTGGCTGACCTTTCAATATAAGGATTGGTTTGCTTCCTTGTTTATTTAGAAATGTTGCCAGTAATTTGGGGGTGGGTGGTGGTGGTGAAGTTTCCTTTATTTTATCCCATTTTAGGATTTTATGCATGATTTCATGAAGTTGGGGTAAATACAATAGTACATATTTAATACAGCTTGTAGGTTTACGTTTGCAACAGACTGGAAACAATTGAGAGTAGTTTTCCTAAGCATAACCATAAACATAATGAACTTTATCCTGCCAAGTGTCAGGCCACAAATAAAGACAGACACATGTGTGGTCAACCTGCCCCCTGTTTCTAGGACCAAATAAACTAGGTTTAAATCAGGCAGGAAATCTTTGCCAGACTTGACCTATGCAGTGGTGACTCATGGTTGTTGCCCAGCCCTACAGCTGTGTTGGCTTATGAGCCAAGCAAAAGTTCAGGCCTATCTGCATTGAAGTGCCAGTTGCCTGTTATCTTTCTCTCTTCCAGTATGATTCTGTGTACTGGCAGCAGGCTAGGTCTCATTGTGTCATCTTCTATCATAAATTTTGAAGTAGTCTATCACATACTAGTTGAGAGGGTAAGCTTGAATAATCTATGTTTTTCCTGGTCGAAGAATGCTTTCGGGAATTGTTAAAGTATATGAAAATGTTTTGGTTCTATGCAATTTGTAAGTTATCACTTCTGTATAACTGAAATCAGCTCTCATTCCTCCTTCTCTAATTATGCACCTAAATAAAAAGGAATGTTACAAGGGGTGGGAGCAGGCACAAGTGATCTGGGAGGAACAGGGAGCCTCCATCCAAGCACATAGGTATAGGGTTAAGGAAGCCAAAGGCCATCTGAAAGGTTTCTACAGGCACATCAACAGCAGAAAACTAGGGAAAATCTCGGCTCATTGATGAATGGGAGTGGAGACCTGATCCTGAAGGATATGGAGAAAGCCAAAGTACTGAATGCTTTTTTTGCCTTGATCTTTACTGGTTAAGACTAGCCTTCAGCAGCCCTGGGTCTCTGAAACCAGTGCAAGAGTCCAGGGCCAGGTAAACTGACCCTCAGTGGAGAAAGATCAAATCAGGGAATATTTAAACAAATGGGACACACACAAATCCCTTGGCCTTGCTAGAATGAATTTACAAGTACTGATAGTATTGTCAATTATCTTTGAAAGGTCATGGTGTTGGGGGAGGTTTCTGAGAACTGGAAGAAAGCCTATGTCAGCCTTATCTTTAAGAAAGGTGCAAAAGAGGATCCAGGGGACTACAGGCTGGTAAGGTCATAAGGAAAGAATAATCCTGAAAGCCATTTCTGGATATATGACAGACAAGAAGGTGAATTGTAGTAGCTATCATGGATTTGTGAAGGGGAAACAATGTCTGACCAACCTGATAGCCTTCCCCAGTGAGGTATTTGACACTACCAGGGTTACATATAAGCACTTACAGTTGATGCTAGTGAGGTTTTAAGTATTACTCTTGCTACACAAGATTGTGACTATTACATTTATCAAATGCTATAAATTCTTGGGCTTTTCTTGCTCCATACACCACCTAGTCCTAAAATCTTAGGCAAGTGCATATTCTAATTTATGCCAGTGTACTACTTGTTTTTAGCCTGTCTTTCATTTTACCTAGTGTCAATTCCATTTGCAAGCTACTTCATCTTTATTATAATAGAAGCACAGTATTTTAAAGATGTGAAGGCAAGAGACCGGTCTTTATTTCTGTTGCAATTGTCATAATGTAATTTGTAGTTATTAAAAAAGCAGATTATAATAATTCTATCAATTCTTTCCCCTAAAAAGTAGAAGAAATTGGGTTAAAATAAAATATAGTAACTAGAAAGAAAGCGCTTATAGCGAACAAGCAGCATATGAGTAGTAATGGCTAAATATGGCCTTGAATTTAGCAGGATTCCTTGATAAAGAACAAGATTAGCCATTTTTTTTCCCTGTGTATAGGTCTGTGATTTATAAATTTCTCTAGCTTTTAGGTTGTGTGCTACTTCTCCAAATGTCTGATACTTTAAGTATGTTTTCGGCACACTCTCAACATATGCTGCCATTGGCAGATTTTTAAAAAAATTCTCTAGAATTTCTGGAGATATCAATTAGGAAGGTAGTAGTTTTTCATGTAGGTTTTACTGTCACTGAACATAACGCACTATTAAAATAGAAGTACTATCCTGTTTGTACCTGTAAGTAAACTTGCAATTTTTCTGAGTGGATTGTCCCCAGGAAAAGCTGTCTTTTTGATGGGTTTCTTATAGTTAGATTTTACATTCTCCTCTGATTATGTTGGGTTGGATAATTCTTAAGCATTTTTGTACGACTGTATTTTCCAGTTAACTGGAAAACTTTTTTTAAATACTTCATGTCTGTAGTGGTTCTAATGTTTTCTAGGCAAGTGGAAACCTTAAAAGATCATTTTTGTTCAATTTTGTTGTGGAAAGGATAGTTAAAGCACAGTTAGGTAATAAATTCTCACCACTTACGAACAAAATTGCAGGATGGCTGGAATTTTTGGACATTGTAATGTTCATTGTAACAGTTGATTTCACACAGTCCATGCAGCCCAGTTGCTGTGTGCCCATCTCTGTGACTTTAAGGAAATTCTCTGGGAGTTGGTCTTCAGGTGTTTCCTTTTCTAGTGGGTACTTCCTAGTAGTGTGGTGTGGTGCCAGGCTTAGTGTAAGCATGTCTGTTTTCTGTGCTTCTGATGCAGGAGGTGTATGAGACAGATTGAGGCTTAATTTCAGATCAATCATTTAATCATGTACCTTTGGAGGGGGCTGTAGAGGTAATCTAGCCCAAGCTTCTGCACAAAGCAGGTCTTAATTAGGGCAGGTTGCTTGTGGCTGTGTCCAGTTGTCTTGGATATCTCTGGGATGGAGATTCCATAACCTTTCTAGGCACCTGTTGCAGTGGTCAACCAAGCGTATGGTAAAACAAAATGAGCTTCTTTGAGGTCAAGGTGGAATTTCCATATTCCAGTTGTGTCTTCTCCCTTTCCCAGTGTAGCCTTGAGAGGAATTTGGCTCTACCTTCTCACACTGTCCCAAGTAATTGAAGACAGCAGTAAGATCTCCCTGTGGCTTTTTTCTTCAAGATGCACAAACCCGGGGCTCAGCCTCTCCTAGTATGTTTTGTGCCCTAGTCCCATGATCATTCAGGTGGGGCCTTAGTTGGGCTCATGCCAGTATTTCAGCATCTGTCTTGTACTGGGGAAGTCCAAGCTAGGCATAGAGTTTCAAGTATGATCAAGTTCCAGAGACAGATTCCACACCCCAAGATAGATGCTGCCGGTTCTTCCAGTTAGTTGTCTTTTTTTCCTGTGCTGGTATAGCTGCTGTTGTGGAGGATTTTGTGTTCTGTTGCATAACCAAAAGAAGCATTTCTAGAACAGTGTTTCAGGGTTGCAATGTGTTACTAATTCCAATAATAGTCATAGATAAATCCAAGAATTATTATCCACTTACAGTTATAAGACAGTTTGATGAAAAGCTTATATTATTGTTTGATGTGTTATTTAACAGTTCAGTGCATTAAAAAAATCAATAAAGACAGCCTTTCCTATCCAACAAAAATCATTATGCCATAGACCAAAAATTATTAGGAAAATAATTTCAGTGATTATCTTATTTCTTTTGTCCACTGAAACAGATGCAGTTTTTATTTGAAGGCCAGGGTATGTTTTTCAAACCACGCCATGGTCAGTTGTAGGATTTTCTTGATGGTTTTGTATTTTCCCTGTTTGCTTCTGTGGGAACAGTGAGCAAATGGTTTTGATGAGTAGCTGCTCAAAGAGAACATGAAAAGAAGCCATGACAGCAATTTAAGTCAATCTGATAGCACCTCCTGTCACCTGGGTTCATCTCTTCATGAAGGAGAGATCCAGGGCATGGTTATGTGGTTCTCTGCTTCCATCTCCTGTTACTCCACTGAACCCTGTAAGCATCTCATAGGGAACAGGAATAAAGGCATGGCATGCTTTGAAGTTCAATGCCTCTATTTCATTATTTTTGAGCTGGCTGAAAAGTGTCAGTAGTCACATGAACATGGGGGTTGGCAACATCAGTAAGAAACATGATGGATCAGATCCATTATGTTGGATTTTCCCTTTCTAGGAGGGAGTTCTTGCATGGCTATAATAGTTTTATAGGTCTAAAGTGTATTGACAATAGTTAATGCAAAATTTTAAAATATAAACAGTTGTAATCTAAAATGTCAAATGTAGCAGCTGACGGAACTCAGGATGGCAGTTGTGATGTGTCATATTGATAAATCAAAATAATAAATTCAAAACATATGTTATGATCTCAGTAATGTAATCCAGATTATGCACTGAAGGGTAACAGTTGTGCCTTTTGAGTGCTACAAGTTTACTTTGCCTTTGACTTGATGCCTTGATGTACACTGAAGGTGCAGTGTTGCTGTATTGTGATAAACTGAAGTTGTGCTCATGTACTGTCAACATGTTTTGTTTTGTTTTTTTTAAATGGGACCTCTAAGTTTGATTTATGGCGTAAAACTTTAAATATTCTCATTCGATAAGAATTAGATTTACTTTTCTTTGTTGCAGAGGGAACTTTAAGGTACCAAAATCTGGGGGAAGGGGAGAAGCTACTTGCTGTGGTAAAGCCTTAAAGTGAGTGTGAGAGCATTTTTATACAAGTGATGAGAACCTCCTGGACATGATTGACTTAAATTAGCTTGATTGCTTTTTATCAATTGCAGCTGCACTATTTAGCATAAAAATGCAAAACATCCAAAAATCATTTGCCTTGCAGTGTAGTAGAAAGATGGTTTTAGTTAGTCTTTAAGATGTTTCAAATGTTTATTCTACACAGATTCTCTGAGAATGGATCCAGAACATATCTAGTTACAGAGAATTAGTACAGATATTGTAAACTTTGAGAAAATTAATTAAGGAAAATATGCTGCTTTATGAATTACATATTTAGGATTTTGGGTTTTTTCCCCTTTTAACTGTGTTAGTAAGTTAAACAGTTCAAAGATATTTGTTATAGTGGAATAATCAGACATCTGCTGTTAAAAGCTAAAAGAGAAAGACTAAAACGATTTGTGCGATGTACAATTGTCTTGCTTGCTTTCTCAACCAGTGACATGCTTGAAAGAGAAAACCTGAAGTTCTGTAAAAATAAATTTATTTCTATATCAGAGGAGAAAATTTCAGACCAGTGCTGAGGATTGTAACCCTGTGTTAAAAACTTGACCAGGGAAAGGGTGCTACTGTCATTTGAAGCCTGTGTTCTGTATATTGTTTTGGTATCTGATGTTCATTTGCCATCTTGATTTCCTTTTTGTAGGACTGTACTGCTTGTAAGCTCAGGATCCTGTCTTTTGTTTAAAGGTTTCTATTTTTCAGTGGCTTAATGATTTATATAGCATGTGATCTTGAGGCTCATCAAGTGCTTCTTCGTATTTCTTTGATGCTTAATGTTACCTAATTCATGTGAAAAGTGTTCATTTATGTGAAACTCGCATCATTTACTGTCATTAATTATAACCAGCAATTGTGCTGAAGAACCACCCTTATTGTTAATGTCGCGCAATAGATTAAAGAATGGCATTACCCAAAGTCAGTGCTTTGTACACTTGTGTTTTTGATACAGGATGCCTACACTGAGGTCAGAATCTCTTATTATTCCTTAGATTAATTAACTCCTACATGTTCCTAGGATAATGATGCTAGTTTAAGTGTTTAGACAGATTCTTGGAACTAAGATGTTCACAGTGGAAAAAGAGCCAGTTAAGGGCATGCTTAATGGTACAATTTCAGTGGCTGAATGCTTATTAAAAGCAAAACCTTATGTATTTATATATCCATATATGTACAGACTTTTATATTTTGTATATGTATATAAGAAATTACAAGAAAGTATGGGAACTATTTTCATTCTTTACTGTGAAAAGATAGCTTGTGTTTCTCAGATTCTTTGTTGATGTTAAAAATCACATTTATATACATCTTTCAGCAAATAAAATTTTAATTTTCTTTGCTCCTCTGTTAGGTGTTGCAATCCAGTACAGAGAAGAGAGTACAGGGTTGTATTTCTTCTTGCATAAATAATAGAAAGGTTTAGAAAGTTTCAGTTACAGAGACACTTAATTGCATCTGTGCAAGTTTACAGGCAGACTGCAGAGGTATTCCTGGGGATATAATACATGCAGGAAGAATAAGTGCTGACTTTCCTGTCCTAGATTTTTAGTTTCAGGAATGTTAGGCCTAAAAAAACCAAACCTTTGTTTTTTGGTTTTTGTTTTTGTTTTTTTTTTAAGTGAGATGGAAATCAGAGGCTAATACACCTATGTGTCCAAGATACGGTTTTGTAATGCAGTCTTAAGGTAGATCTATAGGTAATAAACTAAATTGTATGTAATTTGCTTTATTAACTACCAGCTCTTCACTTTTTCTTTAAATGTCCTCACTAAAGGAATAGATGAAAATTAAGTTGTTTGAAGCATCATTTTCAGCTCCCAAGTGCTCATGCATCTTCCTGTTTAGTTGAACTGTAAGAAATACATGTTACTATATGCAACTATATAGGGAAAGCTACTAGTTATTGTTTAACAGCTCAATAGCTACAGAGAGAAATACTAGCAGTTCTTGAACATGTACTTTTTAATTTAACTAGGTTGGAAAGGTGGGGGATTTCTGGGGGTTTGTTTTTTTTAATAAGTTAATAAATAAAATTACATTTGCACTGTGCAGAATCCCGTGTATTTAATCTACGCTAAACTTTACATTAAGATTTTTTTGTCTGTGTGCTGGCCTTGTCCTGTTTCTTGAAATGTATCTTTATTTTCCCAATCTTTTGAGATTGGAAAAAGCAGAATTTCACCCATGTGCAGAATAATCTATGTCTGGAAAAAAGATTACTTTCAGAATGCTTTCCAGGAAAAGAAAAACAGATGAGGAATGGTACTTGCTTTATTTATTTATTTAGAGAATTTTCTTAAAGGGCAGATTTATAAGGCTCCATGTTAATGTCAGCTGTCAGAGATTGGGGAATGAATTTTCATGCTCAAGTTTCATTTCCAGTACTAGTAAATCTGCTTTCATGTAGCCTCTACTTCTGTGTTAAATTATTGATACCCTGATTTTTAGCAGTAATACTTGTTTATACATGAATATGCATATGCACTAAATATAGACTAAAAGCATATATGCTAAATATACATACCATATACACTAAAAAGATTAAACAGTAAATATTTTAAAAAATTTAATTTCTTGCATGACTTCTGTGGCATATTAGCAAAATTATTTCCATAGTCATTTATATCTTCATATTTAAGGAGAACATCAGTTGAAAGGATTAAAGTCCTAGCAGATTCAATCCTAGTAGTGTTTCAAAGACATACTTTAAAGTACAGAAACTTTCAACAAAAGTCCTTTGAACATATTCTATTCAAAAAGCAGGAATTCTGATGATATTTTGCACGGAACAAATTAGTTACTCAAAGTTTGCAGCTATATTCTGAATCTTATGCTAGCAATGAAATTTTACCACTTCCATTCGCAGATTGGATATCAAGCTTGAAAGAAAAAGCAAAATTCCACTTTTTTCTAAAGTAAAACCATACATTACTCTGAGTATTCTCCTTTGAATTTGCTATAATGGAGTATTTCTCTGGTATGAAAAACACCTTTTCATTTAGCCATTTTCAGAGTGTCACTGTGCATCCACTTTGGTTATGAAATCAGTCAAATTAAACTAAGACAGTATCTTTAAGAATGCTAATCTTGTTTGCAAAGAAAATACATTATGTCTAATCTAGCTGAATCTTTGGCTTTTCATGCTGTATCATGTCCAAGTGATTAAAGTGGGAGACTGTTCAGTCCAAGAATAGTAGAATGAGTGAAATATTGGCTAATAGAGAAATATTCTAGTTAGTATGGAAGAGGAAAGACCAGGCTGAGGGAAATTATTATTGAAGCTTCTTAAGACCTGATCTTGTGAGGAGGCTTATTTAGTATTTTCTTTGCATTGCTTGCCAAACTTTAGAAGCACACACATAAGATTTCATTGAGATACACTCAGTGCAGGCTTAGCTGAAATGTATTATTGTTTTGTGCCTTTGTTTGCAGGGGTCATTTTACTTGTCACTGCTGTGAACTGGTGACGTTCCTCTTTCTTTTGGTTGATGTATTTGCTAAGGAATAGTAATTTCCAACTTTTAATTGAATGAACTTTTAAACAACTTCAGATTGTCTACTTGTGGTAATCTGACCAGACTCTAAAATACTACTTAAAGTGTTGTTTTTAATGAGGAAGCTTTGTCAGTCTGTCCTCAGAATCTTACAGTTTGTATGTTATTTGATTGTTGTGTATTATTTACACGTCACAGTCTGATGACGTTCCAACAGCGTGGGTTTGTTGTGTGTGTGAGTAATATGTAGAATTTTTCTTTCTCCTTCCCCCTTTAAAAATGGAATCTGTCTATATTGTCAAAATTGGTCACAGGTTTTGTTGTTGGTGGTGTTTTTTAATTTTAAAAAAATTTTTTGCATTTTACAAATTTACTTTTTAGACCAAACCAAGTCAAGAAAAGGTTTCACTTTGAAAGGCCATGATAAAAGAAGTACTTGAAATTTGTGCAGGGAAGGCTTTAACCCATTTTATGGATGAAGGGTCTTCTAAGCCAAGGGTAATGGTAAACTCAGTTCTGTGTACTTTTGACAGTTGCTTTGAGAGAATTAGGCTATTAGAGAATGTTAATTTGTAATTTTTTTTTGTCCACTAGGTGCAGTCATATAGTCTTATTTTGTATGTTGGATTTTATATTATACAGAGGTGACTGCCAAATTTATAACTGACCTTGGGCTATCTTAGGTACCACCATTATAATTGCACAGAACTAGCTGAGGAGTTTGTGGATGTTATTTTGTAGCTTTGATCCGTAAGCCATTTTTCATGGCCATTTTAATATCTGCAGTAGTACAGCTCTGGTTGTACTAGGTCTATATTAAGCCATGCTTTTTTCTTTTTTCTGATTATGATCCTTATAGACTGTAGATTCCTTGAAGAGAGCTGGGAAAGGGGAAAGAAGAAAAGATTTCTTTCAACTATTCCAGTGTTAGTGATTGTGGTTTAATGATTTTTTTCTGTTCTACTGCAGTGCAGGATTGAGAATGGATAGGTAGTTCATGGAGTTTGTCAAATGTAATTGTACATGGTACATATCTTCTACATTTGAGAGAAGGAAAGAATATTATGGCATCCTGGAAATTGCATTTAAGGGATCTGTGAGTTCTAGACTTTCTTGTATGTGAAGTCAGAGTTGGCTTGTATTCTCACTGAATTGTATTTAGTTGAGGACTCTCTTTTAGTTCCCATGTGTTGGCTGTTGCTGTTGGCTCTTGTAGGTTGCAGGGTTCTTTCTCTGAAAGTAGTTTTTAAGTTCTTTTACTTCTGATTCTTATTCTGAAAGTATCCCTTACATATTTGATTAAGACCACTCCTGTGATAAAGTTTGTTTTCATCTCTAACTTTATATGGCTGGTGTAGTGTCAAGACTGTTATGAAAGCAATGCATGCCAGTTTTCCTTTATCTTTCTCATGCAGATGCTACTCTGTCCTGAGAAATTGTTTCCCAGATGGAATACAATTGTGGTAAACTAGTAAACCTATAGCCGAATAATAAATAAATGCAAGATCAGATCTTGACATGTTTCTGACTTGCTGCTAGATGATTTGGCAGACTGGATTAAGTAAAAATATTTGGCAAGCTAACCTCTGTTAGTATGCTAGGAAGCCTGAAACTGAAACATGTCTGATTTCATCTGCATAAGTTTTTCCTTTTTAATTTACCATGTAACCTCTATTACAAGCACTGTATTTGTACAAAGAATAAAATTGTTGGTGTTATGTCACTAGTTTAAATCTCATGCATTTCTTTGCAATATTGTTGAGTCTTATTAATTACTTCAGACTTTTCAAACACTTAAAATGAGGTGAAGATCTACCATTTCTGTGATGATTGACATTTTTTAGAGTAAAATGCCTCCTTCAATTATACCTAAAATGCCTAAAGAATATTAGTGAAAAGATGACATGAAGGGGGAGTTACCATTTTGAAATCTGAAACTGCCCTTTTACTCTTTTCTTGATACAGTGCATCTTAAGGCCCCTCTTGTAGTCTAAGTAGTCTTTCCTTGTTTGGAATTCTTATCACAAGTGAGCACAATCTCTGGAAACTAGTTATCAGCATAAAAAGTAAGCATATTTGCAATGTCTAAGATAGACAAAAAGGCTGCACTTCTGTTTCAGTAGTAGTATAGTCTGCTTTTTGGTTGAGATGCTTGTTAATAACAAAATGGTTTAAGTTTAGCAATATTACCAAGCCTCATAATTTTCATCTGATGGGTCATCTACTACCAGTAAGGTATCTCTGAATAATGACTTATAGAATTATTAATCTATACAGTACAGCATGTGATCAGGTTCATGAGAGATCACTGAAAAGCTATTGGTTTCCATAAATCTGAAAACTACTGAGCTCTTGCAATTTAAATCTTGACACATCCATTGCATCTGAAAACCGTAACATTTTTCAAATGTACTCTAAATTGTATTTTGATATATTTTTCTTTATTGAGTTCTTCAGATTTAGTTTTTTCTACACTGTCATAAAGAACAGAATTTTTAAAAAAGGTTTCTTATTTCCCACCTGAGATTTTAAGAAAATAAGTTATCACATGGCTCACAGTATGTTTTTAATCTTGTTTTCAAGCCACTTGCAAATTAGCCTAGTGAAGTTACTTGTCCTAGGTACTAGTAAGGGCTTTGGCTGTACTACTAAATTAAATGCTTTCAGACTCTTCTCTGGTCCTGAAACTAACTGACATAACATACATGTGGTTATTCAGGCATCATCTCCTAATATTGATAATATAAGCTTACAGAAAAGATGTTACTATTCTTGGCACTCTGGAAGGTTCCATGCATTAGATAACAAATACAATGTTGCTCTATTAGTAGGCACTTTAACTTGTTTCTGGCGAGGGCACTGATGGAAACATTGAGAGAACTGCATGTATTGTACTCTTGCAGGACTAGACCAGCTGCTAAATTCCTGTATCAAACAGTTGATGATCCATCCAAAGGCACTGCTACAGCTGAGCTATATTAGGGTCACTTTTCTGATTATTGGTTGGTTGGTTTGGTTTTTTCAAGCTGATATTTCCAAAACACAAGCAATTATGTGACACACAGCTCGGCTACAAATATCTTCAGAATTCTTACTCTTAGAATGTCAAGTCATACAAGAATGTATGTGCTTTTGTTATTCTCAGCACAGAGCTGTTTTCCTTAAGTGAGCTATTAAGTGGTATCCTGTTCTTCATGGAAACATGGAATCATAGAATGCCTTGTGTTGGAAGTCTAAAGGTCATCTAGTCCATCCCCTCTGCAGTGAGCAGGGACATCCTCAACTAGATCAGGTTGCTCAGAGCTTCATCAAGTGCCACCTTGAATGTCTTCAGGGATGGGGCCTCAAGAACCTCCCTGGGCAACCTGTTCCAGTCTTCCACTACCCTCATACTAAAGAACTTCTTCCTAATGTCCAATTCAAATCTGCCCTTTTCTAATTTAAAACCATTACCCCTCATCCTATCATTACATGCCCTTGTAAACAGTCCCTCTCCAGGTGCTGGAAGGCCACTAAGTTCTACCCAGAGCCTTTTTTCCAGGCTGAACATTCCCAACTCCCTCAGCCTATCCTCACAGGAGAGGTGTTCCAGCCTTCTGATCATTTTTGTGGCCCTCCTCTGGACCTCTTTCATCAGATCCATGTCCTTCCTGTGTTGAGGGATTTTGAGCTGGATGCAGTGCTCCAGGTGAGGTCTTGCCAGAGCAGAGTGGCAGAATCCCCTCTCTTGATCTGCTGGCCACACTTCTTTTGATTCAGCGCAGGATGTGATTGGCCTTCTGGGCTGCAAGCACACACTGGCTGCTCATGTCCAGCTTCTTGTCCACCAGAACACCCAAGTGCTTTTCCACAGGGCTGCTATCACCTCATCACCTAGCTTGTATTGACAGTGGGGATTGTTCTGACCCAGGTGCAGGACCCTGCATTTGCTCTTGTTGAACCTCATGAGGTTCACCTGGGCCCACCTCTCCAGCTTTTCCTGGTCCCTCTGGGTGACATCCCATCCCTCTGGTGTATCGACAGCACCACTCAGCTTGGTGTCATCTGCAAACTTGCTGATGTTGCCCTTGATCCCGCTGTCTATTTCATTGATGAAAATATTAAGCAGTAATGGTGCTAACCTTTGAGTCTGATTTTATTTTTGCTTTGTGATCTTGGACTTAAATTGTCTTCTCAAGTTTGTATACCAAGTTTTACTTATTTCCAAAGCAGAATCTCAACTCTTGCTCCTTCTTCAATTAAAGAAATAGATTTTATGAGAGTTGCATGTATTAAGTATTTTAATTTCTCTGGAAAGATGTATTAATCTTCAAGATGCCATAATTAGAAGACTAATATTATACCACACCACTAAAAAGAAACATTGTTGTAATCCGATGATGTTGAAATTACTATTAGATAATTTGTAGCACTGAGATCACTGTGGATTGCCAGAGAAGCATTTCTTTTTGTGTCTCATCAATCAGAATTAATCAGAGATTTTTCCCTTAGTTCAGAATTAAACCTCATACTAAAAAACCCTGTCTCCTTACAAACACTAGGATCAACACTATTTTTAACTCTTAATCTGAGACATACATGTACTTCTTAAGTTATCCCCTAAATCAAACTACTGCTTGCAGGAAGCAGAAGACTGCTGTAGATAAAGTGCATCGTGTCTTTGCTTGAAAGACTTCCTATGAAAACTGTCTCCGACAACGGTATGCAAACTTTGTTATTTAAAGAACTGCTTATTGCTATTTATTATATCCTGAGTAGCTTAGAGATCTCTATCATTTTAAAAATCTTTTTAATGTTTAGATACAGAGATAAACACTTACTGAGAATGTACCTTACTACATGCCAGAGTAGTCCTTTTAGGATCCATATATGGAACTTTCAGTTCAAATTTTAAAAAAGCTTTTAATAATCCTCACTAATTATTGTTTGCATCAGATGTTTTAGAAGGTATAGTTCAACTCTGAGCATGAAAATAAAAATCTCTCTAAAGGTAATCTGTGCTTAGATAATTTCTAGTTTTATTTCTAGAAAGATGTAATTTTATTATCGAGTCTCTTAGGTTTTTTTTTTATTTTGGCACACCTGACTTCTGAATTCATGAAATGCATGAAATTTGCATCCTTGGTCTGGTAGAACAAAGAATATAAAATACAATGTCACTTTTAATTTAACTTCAAGTTAATTTGCAGCTTGTGTGCTAGCACATAGATCTTTTCAGGTGTAATACTTATGATAGAATTGAGCCAGAAAGTTTGTTTCACAGACTTCAGAGTTTCTCTACATGGATGATTTTATGCCATGTATATTCAGTTTCATTATATCATCTCACCAATTCTTACATTAGAGTTGTTATTTTTTAAGCTATGCTTGAATATTGCTAGTTCTTAAACTGGACTTTATAATCCCAGAGGACTGGGGAGAGACATGGAAAGAGGATATAACAGTGAACTAGTGCAGCCAGTGAAAGAGAGATCATGTCTGATACATATGGCATCTTACTCAAAAATATTTCCACTAGAAACCTTGACATTGTTATTTATTGAAATTAAGGCTTGTCAAGTAAAGATTGATTATTTTTTTCTTATTTTTGAAAGGTTTTGTCAAAGCCATTATAACCACTGTAGTATTTTGTCTCTAGATGAAAGGACATTCTGGTTTTCTGAACAAATAGCCTTTCAGGTTGCCGTCACTTTGTAAGTTTATAGGATGCTATTAAGACCAACAATTTACAGCAGAGCTGGAAGCCCCCAAGCAGTACAGGTATCCTATGACTTTTACCCTCTGTGAGAGGGGATTTTGTAAAAGTTGGTTTCACCAGCTATGTATATGCATTGAGTTTATATGTAGCATTAGACTTTTCCTGGAAAAAAGAAAAATATGTGCTGAGCACGTGTGTACCAGTTCATTACTACATGAACCAGAGCAGACTAGAAGGATGACTTCAGTTCTCACCTTAGATCTTACTGTTTCAGAGGCCTCTGATTTGAGGTCTATGTAGTTCTGATATGCCTGCATAGTTCAGCCTAATTTATTAAGATAAAGATGGAGAACTTTGCACAGTATGGTCAGTACAATCTGTTTTTACAGTAGTAAATTGTATAGTCAACATACTATCTTTCTTCCAAGCAAACACTTGGCATTTATGAGAAGCTTTAATTTGTGTATTGTTACCAACTGAATTATTTCTATATATTGCCCAAACTCAGCTGCATGGTGTAAAAGGGAAATAAATTTGAAAACCAGTGTATGGACAAGGTATTTTGATACAGCTCTGTACCACAAGAAAATATAATCCCCAAACCTTCATGGGTAAAAAAAAAGACTATGAAGCTAGGGAAAAAAAAAATCAAGAGACTAATACACTGATCAGGCTTTTGCAGCTTTCATATTTGGAAAATTTTAGAGTTGAATTTTTCATCAGAGAGATTACAAGTAGTTAGAAGCTTATTCACTCTTGAGAAAAATGCCTCAGTTTGCAGAGTAAAGGCTATAACATAGTCTTCAGATGTAGGCAGGAGAGATATAAAATCCAAAATGGCATATTTCTTGGAGACAGTACTGCTGTATTTAAAGCAAACAATGTATGTTTAGTATATTGTTTTAACTGTCTTCGCTGTTCACTGTGTTCTTACGAATAAATGAAAAATATTGCCCAAGTTGCTTTATGTAAATCTGTTTATGACCTGGCTGTAGATCCTGGAAGATAAGCTTGTAGCCAAGCATATTCCAGCTGGACCTACGGATGGTAGGAATGTCTGATAAATAAATGGGTGACATAAGCAGGTGTTCTGGTCTCAGAACAGAGTGAATCATAAGAATCTCCTCTGGGAGTTGTATCTCACTCAAAATGTGAAAATGAGAGAAGTCAAGGGTGCAGCTCACCCCTGCCAGCATAACACAGGCTCTCTAGCTTTGCTGGAGAGAGGTTTACCTACAGGCACCTCCTTTGTTTGTATGTTCTGAGTTGGTTACAAATGTACCTGTGTGCTTTTTGAAAATCTCACTTTTATGGCTATGTCAACTATTTGTAATAACTGACTCCTACTATTAAAAAAAAATATACTGGGTAGAACAATTCATGTCAAAAATTCATTTTTATCATGTATAAAGCTAACATTTACTGCTGATTCTTACACTATTATGGAATTCTAAGCATTTTTTTGCATGAAGCAGTTAAATGCATTGGCACTATAAAAAAGAACATTGTGGCCTTTTAATTCACTTTCTATTAATCTGTTGCAGTATAATAAAATTTGAATGTTATTAGAGACAGAAATTTCAAAAGCTAAATGCTTCCAAGATTGATAGTTTTGTAAATTGGTTTTAAGTATTTTGAATTTATAACTATCATTATGTTGCTAAATAACATTGACTCTGGAATGACTGACTTCCTTCTGCAGTAATTCAAAAATATTATGACAGCTATAGTTTAATAGTGAGCATAAAAATCAGTGAGGTAAGTTCAGTGGGGTAAGGATAGCGTTGGAAATTTTATTAACAAAAACCTTAACTATTAGCACGAGTTACAATTCCCATGTGTGTTTGCAAAATTTGCTAGAGCTGAACTGAATATTAAATTCTGAACTTTGGACTAGTATCTTTAAAACACCTAATTTTAGTGGTAGGAGTAGGCAAAGAGATAAATTTGAATAAAACAGCTGTTAGGCAGTTGACTGCATTGATAAGCTACATGTGATCAGAGTTCCTTGTGGCACATAATGTTCCACAAAGAAGAGTTTCCAGCTGCCTGAGGAAACCATTTATATCTTGGCTATAATCTCTGGTTCAGCTAAAACCATTTCTAGTTTAGTTTGACCAGTCAGCTTTACCAATATTTTCTTTCAAAGAGCAGCATCACCTGGACTAGTGGAGGAAAAAAGAATGAAAGAAAAATCAAGATTAGTAGAGATGATGGCTGGCTAAGCTGTTGGGAAAGGAGGCTGCGAGCTTTATGAAACCTGTAGGTGCTGTCTTTGAAGGACTAAGTAAAGGAGAGTAAGTGCATTTTGATGTACTATGCCATCAGATGGCTCTCCCATCTTTGTACAGATGGATTGAAAGAGCTTGTGATTCTGTGAAGGAAATGGTGTGAGATGGTTGGAGTGTTTTTTCTGATGTGAATATCCAACACTGTCCTATGTTTATAAATCATGTAATGTTGCTTGCAGTCTATTCCCCTCAACTACATCAGCTTTAAACCTCTCTTCTTTTGTCAGTTCTTAAAATACTGAAGCAGTACAAAGAAGGCAATAAAATAGGCTATCCTTTACAGAATATACAGCCTGTTAACTATCAGCTCTTTAGTAACATAATATGCTGAACTATGATGCAAACTAGAGCAACCATAATACACAGAGTAATAGAGGTGGGAGTGTTGTTGAAATAATGCTTGAAAGTGGAAATTTCCTTTATGATGGGGAAAAGCTAGCTAACTCACCAAAGCCTCAGTTTGAAACATGAATATAAAACATACTAACTGTGCAAAATTCAAGTGTCTGCAGCTTCAAAATGTGGCCGTGTTCTGCCTTATCTGCCTTGGATTTTACATAGATCAGATGTTTTTGAAAGAAATTAATGTACTATGGATTACCAGGTACTGACATTGCTTTGAAAAAAATCTTGTTTATTACTTCAAACTAAAAAGTGAGGGACAAATATGAGGACAATGTTTTCACTTCATTATTTTATTTTGGAATAGTTTGTTTTTACTAGCTCTGAAGTGGCAAGTACAGATGGGACATTTTAAAGACATGAAATATCCTTTCTATACTTGTAACTCAGTTCTTATTGGCAGAAAGGCCCTTGTGAAGATTTGCTCTCTGTACTCACAATTCAGCAATTCTTTATAGAAAACTGAAGTAACAGGTTTGGGTTTTTTTTTATTTTGGTTTGGGTTTTTTTGGTGTGGAGAAACAGTAGCACAGAAATGTGATAACGGCCCTGTTGGAGCCTGTAGTGGTCATCAAGAAGACAGAATGATAGTCCAAGTTGGGGAGAAGACTGGCTTTTGAACACAGAGACAAATATTGATGGCAGTGTGTGCTGGAACAGAGGTGGGATTAGGAGGGAGATTGACAATTGGTTATGGTTTGCCTTCTCTATTACCCCAGGTGCAATACTGCAGCACACTTAGTGCTTGATTAGTAAATTCTGAATTAGTTCAGGAAAAATACAGACAAAGCTTTGCTTTAAATGTATTTATTTATTATGGTAAAATAAATAATTAACAGTGAAACACAGTAGTGCTTCTTCAAGTTCTACTTCTTCATGAAGCTCCGTAACATTAAAAACACTTTCAGAAATGATATATATAATATGGTGTATAAGTTAAACAGTTAACAGTAAGGAGCTTCAAGAAATAGACGTCACTACTGGAACTGGTCATGAGTGGTGGGTGATGACATGAAGATTAATAAAGTTCGACTTTGAATCTGGCAATTTTTGCCACTTACATGAACTTTTCTTTTCTAAAGTATAACCCAGTTCTGAAGTTTTTTCAGTGTGTTGTATATTTCCAGAGCAAGTGACAGAGTTTATTGTATTAAATAGTTGAAAAAAGTAGTTGCTGAGGAAAAAGAAGTTAGACAAAATTAAAAAGCAATTTACTTGGACAGAGGTCTTTGAAATGCTTTATGTGTTAGCTATCAGATCTGTTTTTACTTTATGTTTCTGGAAAATGAGGGTGTTCTTCAGGTTGCCAAGTTTTGCTAGTAAATGTCCTGCCAAAGCTTGGGAAAAGTAAGTCAAGGACTCTTAAAATTACATAGTGCTGAGTGAAAAGCCAAAGAGAGAGGTTTTGTGTACCAGAAATCCTTATCCTTTCAAATATAAAAATATATATCGGATGCTGTAAAATGACACATATTTAATTTTCTTTCAGATTAAATTTAAAAAGCTGTAGATGTAAAAGAAGTAAAATGGCAGACATTTCTCCTAGTGTCCTGGTCTGCTCCATTTAGAACACTTCATTGTTTTATTATTTGTGGGAGATAAGATTTCACAGTACAGTTTTAGGGAAGAGATAACTTCTACCATAGGCAAATTCACCCTGTCTATAAATGAAGTAGTATATTTTGCTTCTTGTCTTCCACAAGATGAGGAACTGATTTTACAGCTTTTTGGTTTTACACCATCTGGAGGTTCATATTTGACTTATGAAATGATGTCATACATGCTTAGCACACAACAGATACCATATAGTAAAAGGTTGCAAGCAGTTCAGACTGAGGTAGTTTTACTTTGCATTATGAGAAATGTAAAAGTCATGGTTCGTGATTACTGGAGGCAGAAAAAAGAATTTAGGGAAGGAGAAAATGACTGACATAACCAATGTTCTTGTAAACCTCCACATTCCTGTGAATAGAAAATAAATCTGTACACCCAAGACCACACACACACAGAATGAGTTGCCTATTCACTCTCCTAGACTGGCACTTGCTCAGAGTTCTGCCTTTCTGAAAATTCATACAGAGAAGTGATTTCAGAATGGCTCTTGCTCTGTGTGTTAGTGTGGGGCATGATGTATCTAGTCTATCAAAATACCTGTGCTTCATTGCTCTGCTCTATTAGTCTGAAGATACCTGACTGCTGGTTGAGGAGACATAAGAAAATAGAGATATATTTTTCAGTTTTATTTTTTTCTGGTTTTCTCCCAACATTGTTGTCAGGAAACAACCTGATTTGAGCTCCACAAAAAGTATTTTCTGGGGAGAATGACTAGAAAAAATTCTCTTTCCTGTGTTTTTCTTCTGCAAGGAGAAAAGGATGGCACACATTGAAAACCATACTGTATATAAATATTATGCTTTTCTGACCTTCATGGATTTAGTTCAATCTCTTATATTGACTTGGCTTTAGTTCTGCGTGAAGGGATAAAAAGAGGGGAGCATAAAATAAAAATATAGGAAAATGTATGGTTTGCAAAAGATTAGTTAGAATCTCCATGATCCAGATTGAAATATGTCAGTAACTCAGGTCACTAGTTGCATCTCATCATATTTGAGAAAGATTTCTGTTTCACCAGGAGGGTTAAATTACTTTAAGAAGGAATTTCCTCCTAATTCTGTGTAATTCAGATTCTAGCTAGAACAGTAAAGCATTTGCTGACTTGTAGTTCATTGGGAAAGGCCTGGGGAATAAGACAGTTTCACCTCCTAAGTGTGACATTGGATGTGCTGTGACTGTTATGGAAATGTTAGAATCCTTGACAGAGAATGTGTGGTATAAGCCTTTATTTTATTTCTCTGTGTTAGCAATGAGGGTGGTTTCTCTGGCACCAGTAAAACCACTCACCTTCAAGAGAGGGAGGATTGGGGTTAGGAGACACTGGGACTGGAATGGAGGGTCGGCCACCTAGGGCTGTGACTGGACAAGCCATACTCTCTCTACTCAACTCTTGCACTGTCCTTGTGTGAAGTAGGGCTGCTGGTATTGAGATTCTTTGATTTCTTTCAAATATTTTAGAACACTTTTCTCAGTGCAATTGAAGCTGCACTTCAATTATGCTTTAATGCTTTTAATTTAAGCTACCAGGGCTATAAATGAATTCTGAAATGAAAACTGATAGTGTCTTGTATTTAGAGCAATTATTTGTGAGAACAGAAGTTATACCATGCTACATCTAAATATATTCAGATCTTAAGTCCATGTGCAACTTCTTATGGAAGAATGTAATTCACAAAACCCACAAGTGTTTATTAATAAAAGTGTTAAAAGGTTACCCTGGAGCTGAAAGAATTGATCTAAGGTGTCAACAATTTACATGAAGGCGTGTGGAATAATCTATTTATGATGCTAACAAGAAAAAAATCTGTTTCTGCATTTAGAGTCTATCCAGACAACTCTGAAATAGTAGGTGCCTGGTACTGTGGCACAATGGAGGCCATAACCCTTGTGCTAACTTGAAGATTTTCATGTGGGTGGCTTGAACACTAACCAGTGAGAGGAAAGATGGAGACTGTGGCTCTGCTGCAGAGTTTTGTGCGTGTTTGTTTTTGATGTGAAAGAAAACCACCATGCACCTTCTTTTGTCCCTCCAGGTTGAATTTGTTTCCTTGTTTAGGGAATATAAATAATGTATTAGTGATTTTATGAGCTGGATAGAGGGGAAAGGAAATGCAGAAAGGTTCAGTCATGTTGTGGTCTTTAAATAGCAGCTGTGTGAGGGCAGGACTGGGGCCTGAGAAACTGATGAGGACAGGGCTTTGCCCCCCTTTCCCACACAGGCTGTCACTCACGACTTGGACTTCAGCACCATCTAGTCATCCTCTCAATCTTCCTTGTGGTCCCAAGTGTTAATGCTTAAAATCCCCATTCCCAAGTTGAATCTAGTGGGACATGATGACAGTATGCATGGAAGAAAATTGTGAAGAAGAGTGAGGAATGTCTGCTCAGCCCTTAGGGTGGGACTGGATGAGTAGAGAAAAGACTATTGACTCAGAAACTGCTTGGTTCAGCCAAGCAGAACACAACTGTATCCAGCACTTGTGTAAGCTACTGTTATCCCAGTCTCTAGGGAATGGTAATAGTGCTTTGTTTATCAGCAGGTCTAATCACCTTCAACTCCATTTGACTTCAAGCATTAAGCTGCTGCCTAGTGGCAGCTGGGAAATGAGACTCGCAGTGCCTGACTGAAGAGAACTCCTTCTGGAGCTCCTGCTGCAATGTTATGACGAGCTTCTCAGCTGCAGCTTAAAGGCCCAACAGAGATTTTTGTGATTTAACTTAAGGGATTGCTTTCAGACATAGAGCAAATAAGTGATTAAGTATAAAGAAGATGTGGTAATGAGTTTCAGATGAGGTCTTTTATGTTTATTAAAAGAGGCCTGAAAGTTTTCTGCTGCTACTATTACTTGTTTTCTAACATAAAAAGTTACCTTTGAATCTGCTTCTGCACACTGGTTACAAATTCCAAGATCCTATTACTGTAATATTGTGAAGAAGTCTTAAAATAAATCCAGTAGAATATAAATCTTTTTTCCAGTGTATAGAGAAGCAACGAGCCATTTTAAGAGCAGGAAGAACATGCATTTTGAGATCCAATAGATCAGCTAAATTGGTCCCAAACCAAGTTTTAAAATGGCATTGCAAAGACTTTTGTTTTGAATAAATTTACAAAACTCAGAATATAAATAAAAACAAATTAGATTTGTTGATTGTTGTGTACTTTACTAATACTCTGATTAACTGGGGAAAAAAGTGTTTAATAGATATGACCTTTTCTGACTATTCCAACGGCAGAACTTAAAAAATGCTAAAATAACATTTATGTTCCTTCAGTTACTTCCTTCTAGCTTTTTATTATGAATGAGTAAAATTTACGAATTTACAGATAAAGTAAACTTTAAACACTTGTTCTTCATTTTCTGACACTTGGGTGTTTGAAATTTGGATTAGTGAATCTAAAATTTCTCATTTGCCTGACTTCCTGCAGCTCTCTTGTAGATGGAGAATTATTCCACATTGCCACATCATACCTTTTCACTCCAAACCTTGTCTTCTCAATGGTGCATCTTTCAGCCAAACCAAGCCTGAGTGGGTCCACTTAGTGTGAACACCTCATGGTTTCAGAGCTGCAGAAGAAAACAGTATCAGGAAAATGGCCTCTATTCAAGGAAACATGTCTTTGTAATAACAAATTATTGCATTGTCTTTATCTTGGTTCTCTACTTTGCACGAAAATGTCATTCTAATGGCTTGCAAACCTTGCGAAGGATTTCCGTGCTCATGCTGCCACCTCTGTGTGCTTTCTGTGCTACATAGTGTCTTTCTCTGGGTAGAGCAGATGGGCAAATCTAGGTCTGTAGCAGTATTTTTAGTATCTCCTGTCCTGGACTCTTAAAGTTTTGATGTGTTAACCAGCCTTCTGGAAAACTGAAATATTTGACTAAGAATAAACTCCTTGATTTCCATACCCCACACTTGAATTTGGAAGATTGAGACTGCACAAGGAATGCAGTATTGAATCCATAATATTTAACACTAACAGTGGTTTGATGTTTAAAATGCTGGTATTTAAAAGTCTGCCTTATGATGTTTAAAAGTGCTGACAAAATTTCATGGGTATAGTATATTTTCTTGTATTTTATTTACAAATTAACCTTTAATAATATGAGGCTCACATTTAAAAAAAAAAAAAAAAGGTCTCTTTTGGTCTTTAAATATGTGGTCTATTACGAAATTTGTTTTTTAACCAAAAATATCCCCACACAATATTTTATGCTGTGTTGCCTGTGAGCTGATCAGTGATTCATTTGTAATGGCATTTGTGAACCAGAATGTGGAAATGGGTATGATTTAGTGGAGAAGCTCACTGAAGGGATCGTGCATGTAAGATGCAAATCTTGCAGTATTGATGCATAAACCCAAATGTATTCTGTTGCTTTCATGGACTGAGAGGTCTTCTACTACTTTATTAAAAAAATACCTTTTATTACAAATGTATTAGGAGTAAAAGTTACATAACGGATAACTCTTAGTTGTTAGTGAATTGAGTTTCACCCCTCACCCCCTCAGCATAATTTAAGTTAGACAAAGAAATTAATAAACATTTTAAACTAGAGATACACTCCAATTCAGTTTAATTTCTGTTGTGTTTGTTATTTGTTGTTGTTTTGTTCCCCACCACCTTCCTGCCCTTTGCAGTTAATGTAACCCACCATTCCATATACTGTTTTAAACATTCTTGTAGGAATAATGTTACTTGTTTTTTTTTCTATTGTGGTGAAATGTATTATTTTTTCATTTTGGTAATTATCAAGGTCAGCAAAGATTACATTCTACAGCCCACATTTTTTGTTTGGTTGTTTCTTTTTGTTCTTGAATTATTACAGTATTGATTCCAAGTTGTCTTGTTCTTCCATACTATATAAAAAGCTGCACTGTCATAACTTGACAAACAACTTTCCAGTTCTACTTTTCTCTTGCAATTTCACATCCACTTTGATATCACATCATTGTAAGACCACTGAAGTATTGCTTTATTCCATTATTATATTTTAAGGGAGTTGTGACAAGATCTCTTACTTTGAATACCTTTTTGAAAGTTCTTGAGAGCCAGTAGTTGGAACAGTATATTAAACGTTCCTCAAGATTGTATCAGTGAGCATCTTGACAGTGACTGCTTCCTCTCCTCTTCAGTATGAAGAGTTACACCTTTTTCGTTTGGAATCATACCTAACCTTGTGGTGCTTACTCTAGACAGTGCTTGTATAGAAAGGTATTATTAAAAAAGGCACTGTGAATCTGAAGCTGTGAAGTAGGACTGTTAAACCTACTTGATAAAAGGTTGCTTTCCTGTCTCACTCTTCCCCTATTTGACTTTCATGTGTGTTTCTGCCTGGACCGATGTGTATATGCCTACCACTGTGGCCATGTCTGTCTATTCACATTGTGCTTATTTTCCTGTTTCTTGATTATACTCCCCTGAGAACCAATTCTCTCCTTCTCCATTTCCTTGAACTGTACCCTGTCATTTAGATTTTCCTTTTCCTTACTGTTCCTTGCTTCACAAAATGTGTTTTTTTTTTTTTTTTTCAGTTGTAATATTTATGCTGCTGTCATTAAGGTGGCTGTTGATTTTTCCCCTCCTGTCTTTTGTGATGGAGGAATGTCAGTTAATTTTTCCTCTTTAATTCCAAATGCTTTTATGAGTACCCAAGCTTTTAATTGCAATTAGCATTAGAGCTGCTTATTGAAACAACTGTATACAAATAGTAACCAGTATCAAGTGATCTACAGATTAATTCCAGACCACCAGCAAGTATTTGTACCACCATAATTTGAGAAATGTTTGAATTGCATTAAGAGAACAATAAAATAACATTCTTGAGCATTTATACAGCAAGGAATGAGAAAAATCAGGGCTACATACCCTCTCTGGGCTGTTAGAATGCTTTTGCTTTTTTATTTTTTGGGGGGGCTTCTTAAGGAAAAAAGCAGTTATGTAATGCAGAGCAATTTGTGGACGTTCTTCATTAAGGCATTTCTGCATAGGAAAATCCTTGGAATATACTTTGGTTGACAGGAACTTAGGCTTACTATCAAAGAGTACAGTAAAGCCCATTTGTTAAGAGACTTAAGTGGTCTACACTGGAGAAAAATGAAGACCCGTATGATTTCTCTATTTACCATGTCATTGTTAAATAACTCTGCTTTTAGATTAGTGATCTGTGTCAAAACCTGTTTAGTGACTGCAGTATCTGATTGTTCACTTCATGGCTTCAATGTGCAAATTAAATATATGATACAGAACACTATTTTTAATTAGTTATATATTTAATAACTCAAGATAATTTTTAGTCCTTCATGCATATCTAATCTTCAAGTTTTTTAGGGCTATTTGGTGTTTTTAGAACTTCACTGCTTCTATTTATGCTTTGGTGCAAAAAGTTGTTTTTACTTGTTAAAATGTAATAAAATAAATATCTTTTAGTTCAGGATAAAATTTGAAAATCTATGTTGAAAAGAAGTGACAAAAACCCAAGAAAAATATGCTAATGATCTTTACTAAAAGCTAAATATATTTGATTTACTTGCTGTAGGTTGATGCCTTGCGGTTAAGATTGGAAGAAAAAGAAACCTTTCTTAATAAAAAAACAAAACAACTTCAAGACCTCACAGAAGAGAAAGGAACCCTTGCTGGGGAGATTCGAGATATGAAAGACATGTTGGAAGTAAAAGAAAGAAAAATTAATGTCCTTCAAAAAAAGGTAAGAATGGATATGTTGTAAAACTTTTGAGGCATGTTTAAAGAAAATATATTTAGTTCTTATAGCATATTACTTTTAATATATTAAAAAATGCAAGGATTAAGTCTGTAATAGTCAAGAAGTTCTCTAGTAAAAAGTGTGATAAAATAGGTATTACTGTTTTCCATGGCATCTTTTCTATAATGTTGTGTCTTAATTATATCACAAAAATACACGGTGCTGCAGTTTCCACAACATTACTGGAGTTAAATGGAAGTCCCCAAAATTCTGGCAAATCTTACTGTTCCTCAACATGAGAGCTTCCATTATCCTTATTAACACTAACTAATTTTCTTTCTATATAATGTAAATAAAATGTATGGGACTGCTAAAAGATGGGGATACTGCTTTTTCTTTAAAGACTTTTTTTAGAGGAGAGTAGTCAGGAAGGAACCTAAATTAAGTCAATTATCTGCTTTTCTGTGACCTAAAGACATCAAGAAAGGAGGCTCTCTCCAAATAGCCTTATTAGTCTTATTTCTAATTTTCCATAAATTTAGCTAACTGCATTTACTCTTTTTGGGAAGTTGGATTTAATCATTATAGTTTCCACGTGGGGGAGTGGGAAGGAATTTCCTGGAAAGGTAGCTCTGCAAGGGTTCTGCATACAGCAGTAGAGTGTTTATTTACCGTATCCTTTTCCTCACAAGAAAATATTTATACTAGCAGGTATGTTCCCTATGTTGTGTGTATCACTCTATTGTATATGCACTTGTGAGCATACAAAGAAATAGAGAAAAAGTTCCTGATGTCAAATACATTTTATTACTACTTCTCCCCTCCTTTTACAGCCACTCAAAGAATGCCTACTCCTTACACTCTATTATTATGTAGGTAGGTCATGTTACTGTGGGGTTTTTTTTCCAGGATTCATAAAGGGCTCACATGGTCTAGCTGTGCTTCTGTCTGCAATTGGTTAAATACTGTCTTTAAAAAGCCAAGTCCTTATTTTCCAGAAACTGAGAAGACTGCTTTTTGCAGGCCCAGGAAATAAGGCCTATCAAACTGGAATATAGGTACTCACCCACTTCAATGTTATTTCTGAATATTTACCTTGTTAGCAATGCTGATGATGTAAAGATAGCAAACTTCAAGCCGTTTATCCTGTGCTGAATGCTGATTAGTTTTGGACATCACTTGTGAATTTTCAAGAAAATGTATCTTCTTATGGTTTATATTCTTAAAAAAATCAAACCCAAACCAACTAACAATTTACAGTTGGTCTTGTATTTAGATCTTGAGGAAATGGATCAGTAGGAAGAATGTGGATTCAATGTTCAAAATTCTGTGATGAATATAATTTATCAGAGGGCTGTCAGCACTGTCGTAGCTGTCTGAACTTTGTGCTCAGAAATATGCAACATACTGTGTTTTTCTGGTTTTAATACATCGTGTCTATTTTATTAGGCCTTGCAGATGGTCTTGCCTCTTTTGCAGTGGAAATAATCACTCTCAAGCTCCTCTCTCTTCACACAATCATAGAATAAACACATGTTAAAGCCTCATGAGCTCTAGTATACCATGTAATAAATGCTGCTAACTACTATGTGCAAAATCAGAGTTAGTACTAAATTGATTCTTTAAAAATAGAAGTAGCACTTGATTTTATTTTATTTTTATTGGATGTTTTTATTCTGGTAAACATGCTTTTTCAGGAGATTTTGGAAGTTCAGTTTTTCTGCTATGGGCTTAATACTGGGTTTACTTAATGAATTATGATAATGTTAAAAAGAAAAAAAGAGAAAAACAGTTAATTTACATTACAAGTTATGCATAGATTTGCTTCTTAGAAGCATTTTTAAATAACCACATTCTCTTAATACATAGATGCAGGCATGCCTCAATGCTGGTATCGGATCATCATTACACCTTTATTTTGGTGCATAGCGTACATAAGAATATCACATTTGGAAAATACAGCTTTAAAATTTGGGTCATTATTTTACTTATACATTGCTTCCAATGTATTTGGAGATAAATTCATTCACAGATAATTTCACTAGAGAAAAATTTGGTTGAAATATCATCCTGTGCTACTCACCCCTGTTATTTAAATCCAGAGCATGATACTGTAATGGATGCTTTCATGGTTTACTTTTCATGTGTCTGGTGAACAACACTGAAGTAGAGAATTCTTTGTCACCGATGGAAATCCAGGCTTTTAAACTCATCTGGGGGGAAAAAAAAATCGAAATCTGCTAGTTAAATGTTCAGTTTCATTTTGGCAGTTCCTATTCGATCATGACTTCTCATGGTTAGCCTCCTTGAGCTTCCCAGCATCCTTGGCAGCAGATGCAATCTCATCTCTGGACCACAATACTTGCATGCAGAAGGGAAGATGTTCAGTGTCTGACTACTTTATTTTTCAAGAAGCTTTCCTGGAATTGGTACCTTTCTGTTCTAGATAATTTTATCCTCTCTACATTGTTATGTCCCAGGGCAGTCATACCTCATGGAGTCTTTATGTTCTGTCAAAGGCAAAAGGAGCAAAGCTCCTTAGGCAGACTGTTCATTCAGTCACGTGTTATTTCAGAAAAATATTGGACTGTGTATAGTGGTAATTCATAGTGCTGTAGTATTCTTCTTGTAATATTTTTGGACAGTAACTTTTTCAGACAGTTTATTAGTGGTTGCTGTGCTTGAAGAAAAAGGTTGTCCAAAGTATCTATTTTCTTTCCAGGTTTAGCAACATAGCTTTGCAATAGCAACCATATAGAAGACAAAATCTTGATGGAAAAGTATTTAATATATATTGATTGCAATAATTTTATCTTTTACTTGAATCTAATTATGCTTTTAACCTTTACTTCTTGCTGAACTGCACCTGACTCTTGCATTCTTCCAGTTTCTGCTCATCTTATCCTTCTGATATTTTGGCCAATTCTTCCACTATTAGTTTCACTTCAAGTGATGGCAGTGAGACATTTGTATGTTGAACACTTAGAAATTAATTTGTTCTCATCGTGCACGTATTTGTGGAAAATTCAGTGGGTGGAGAGCACCACAGACCATTTCATATGAATTTCATATGACACTTGAGAGGTGAAACAATTACTGGGCCCTCTAGTGGATTGTCCTGCGTTTACACACCTTCTTTAGGATATTACACTGGTTGCATCTTACTCTCATGAAAACCCTTCTGAAAGTGAAGGAATTGCTTCTAGTTGTTTTTCCTAAGTCCTTTCTAGATATTAGATTCTTTTGGTTGTAATATTAGAATACTTTTCTCTGTGTTCCCCCCCACCACCATATACAGGGCCAAATTTTACATCTGTGCAGCTTTATTTACTTTTGATATGAGGACTTGTGAATAACCAGCTATTTTAGTGCCTTCATTTGTTAATACAAGATAGATGGCTACATCTCTTTCCACTCAGCCTGAAGTGCTTCACTTAGCCTAAAATAATATTTCTTTTAATGGTTGCATTAAAGTAATTTAAGAAGGAAGAATTAGTATATAGTGCTTATAAAATATTTCTGCTGGTAATAACCTGAAACTGAGTAGGAAGGAACATGTAACTTGGAAAGATGTAATTTCTACTTTTACATTCTTTCTCTTATATGCATTACTGTTATTTGCCATCTTGAAACATACAAAGGAGACTAAACCAAAACAAGAGGAGCTCCCTTTCAGAATCAGAGCTATATCTTCTCCACTCTGGATAGCTGTTATACTTGGAGGACAGGACAGGTTCTGTTGAGGGCTCCCTACAAAAGGTGGGGAAGAAACAAAAATGTGGTCAAGAAGCAGCTGTGGTGAGTCCCATGGCCTGGCATAGGAACAGACATAAGACAAGATGTTGCATGATAAAGTAGTGGGTTAGATAATGAACTAATTATGCATTGTCTTTCTATGCAGTGGTTTTGGTGTAACTTTTGACCAAATTGAAAAACTGGTAAGGTATTCATTATAATTTGCAGGCCTAAGGGAGGCCCAGTGCTAGAACAGTATGCATTTAGAGGACTTGGATCAAGGTAGATTGGCATGGAGTAATAATAAACTTATGTCAATGTCAGAGGTGCAATATTACTTAATATTTCTTTCTTTTAGAATCTTTGGCACCACTGTTCCATTTTAGTGCCAGTAAAGTTGGGTATGCTGTTTTAATAGCCTTGTTTAACCTGGCAAAGCTAGTCTTACACCTCATATCTGTCAGTTTAGCATGCAGGAGGGGCAGACCTCAGAAATCTTTATGTATTTCTTACCAGAACATTCAAGTTCTATGAATATAGCTGGGTTGTAGGCTGAAGGGCAGAAGCGCTGAACTGGATGATGATTCTTCCATGTCCCTTTTTGCTCTCAAATTTTTTCATGCAGTGGATATAACTGATGTATTTTGTCCTCTAGGAATCTGTAGATATT
>JANIJG010013315.1:45499-78577 GCA_024611175.1 Megaceryle torquata | reverse complement strand
GCCGCACATGGCCTGCCCGCCTCCCGCCGCCCCCCGGCCCGGCCCGGCCCGGCGGGGGCGCCCGCCGCTGCCAAACTTCGCGCCGCGCGGCCGGGCCCTGCCTCCGCCGCCGCCCCGCGGCTGGGGCAGGGGCAGCCGGGCGGAGGGGGGGGCGGCGCGGGAGGCCCGGCGCCCCGGCAGACCCGCGGTGTCAGTGGCGGCGGCGGGCAGGCCCTGCGCGAAGCGGAGCGGGAGCCGGCCCGGCCGCGCTCTCACCTTCCGGCTTGTTTTCGGCAGCCATTTCCCCTCCGCGCGCCACATCCTCCTCCGCCTCCTCGCGACCGGGACCCAGGCGCGCGCCGCCTCCTCCCGCTGCCGCCGCTGCCGCCGCCGGGTCGGCCACCCCGCGCGCACGGCGCACACCCCGCGCCGCCCATTGGGGGAGCCGCCGCACTGACACCCGCGGCGGCCAATCGCGGCGGGTGGAGGGCGGGCGCCCGAAGGGGATGGGCGCGATGGGCAGCGCGTACCGCCAATCGGCAAGCGGCAGCGCTTCAATGACACGCGCCCCAGCCACTCAGTGGCGGCGCCGGGAAGGCGAGGAGGGCGGGACGGAGCGCTTTTACTGACGGCCGCCGCGGCCACTCAGAAAGCGATGCCGCGCCACTGACAGCTGCCAGAGCCAATCACGACGCGGAAGAAGCGGGACGCGCAGATTGACGCACGGCGCCGCCGGCGCCGGCAGCCAACGAGACTCGTCCTCTGCCAGAGTGACCGCGCGCGGGGCCAATGGGGCGGGCGAGCCCGGCGGCCGCCGGCGCCCCCGCCCCCAGCCCCGTCCATTGGTTGCGGGCGGCCCCGGCGGGCGCACGCCCCCTCCGCGCCCTGTAACCCTAAACAAAGCCGCCGATTGGCGCGGCGGGCGGCCCGGCCGCCAATCCCCGCGCCCGCCCCGCCCCGCCCGGCCGGCGGGGGCAGCCCCGCGGCCCGGCCCCCGCGGCGAGCGGTGTCGTGCGGCGCCGAGCAGCGGCCGTTAGCGTCACAATGAAGTCCCGCCGCTCGCGGGCTCCCCCGCGGCCACGCCGGCAGCCCCAGCGAGCGGGGCAGCCGCAGACGGGGCTCCCGGGGTCCGCCGGGCACCTCCGCGGCCCCGCAGCTGTCCACGGCCCCCCCTCCGGTGCCCGGCGGGCTCGGGTACGGTCGTTGTCACAGTACCTGAATTGCAACTTGGGAGTTGCGCGGTTTTTTTCTGAAGTGAGCGAACCGGCCCTCACGTGGAGAGCCCGTTTACAGGGGTCTCTGGAGAGGCAGCACTTTTACCGTCTATGGGTGGCATTAGTGACACGTGAACCGGCACTGCCCCGGCTCCGGGGCGCTCTGCCCCCCTTTGTGGAACCACACAGCGCCCAGCTACGTAACTGACCGCGCGGCAGCAGCGGGGCTGCCGAGGCCACTCCCCCGTCCGCAGCGCTGCCGGAAAGCCAGAGTGCTGTGGGCCCCCGTCCGCAACCGGACCTAAGGTGGACGGCACGATGCTCGGGGAGGAAAAGCCGTTCTGGGCGCAGCACGCGGCCGACGAGGCGAGGATTTGTGATCTGCAGAGAGAACCAGGTTACCGCCGCCAACGAGATGCAAGAAGTTTGTGCGAGTCCTGCAGATCACACGGGAACGGTTTGTGACGTTCGTCACACGCCCTGTGAGGAAAAGGGCAACAGTTTGCAGCTGCACGGCCCCCCCAGAGCGTACACCCCCCGCCCCGCAGTCTGCCGCCTTCGGGTCGGGATGGCCAGGAGCTTCTGCTGCACAGTGTCTCCCAAGGAGCAAAGTAAATCGCTCTGTCCTTTTAAAACTGGCAAGCGCCTTAGAAGAGTGACATATTCTTTGCCTGGCTGAGTTTCCTCCCCATCTCTGTCAGAGCTTGAGGAGAACGGGCACTTCTGCCTCCTCCGGCAGAGCTCTGTGTAACTGGACCACATCTAATGCCTGCACAATGCAAATGGAGATTGAAACGGTTGTTTCCTTTGATGTGCGTGACTAAACGCGCAAAAGGGATATTTTCCCTTAGATCCTCGGGAGAGGGGAACTTAACTTTAAGAAGACCTGGTGGCTCTCTGGTTTTGCTAAGGACCGAAGCCGTGCCTGAGCCAAGACGAAAGAGGGGTATGATGTGACGGGTCTCTTCTAAGACAGAAGAAAGGAAAATTCCTTTCTCCTATTTTCAGCGCCGCTAATCTCATGGAGCGTGAAAGGCACATTGATGAAGAGGCTCTGGGATGACAGGCTCGCTCCCGATGGTCATAAAGCTAATCTGGTATATTCTGTCCTATAAATACACACAAATATTAATGCAGCTACAGGATCAGCTAAGATAATTGTTCCCTTCAGCTGTTCAAGAGAACGCTGGAAACTCTTCTAGTCTCCACACTGGCAAACAGCTATGGTTTTCTTGTTGAGTTCTAACGAACGCATCCCCCTCCCCAGATATTCTTCCAAGGTAATCCGTACACTCAGCAGAGGCAGAAAGCAGCCATACGGCTGGTGCTCCTCACAGTTTGCATTATGGCAAGAGCAGAATACTAGATTAAAACTCGTATCACTCTGCATTTAGAGATGGAAGTCCATTTCCTGATGCAAGTATCAGATGTGACCTGACATCTTACCAGTCGCAGAGAGCTGGCCCCCATGGAACTCCTCCCCAAGGCTCCACAGGGAGTGGCAGGTGCCAGAGCCTCCCCTACAGACAGACCTGCCTTGTGATCTCTTCTGCAGCAAGGAACAGGCACCTGGAGTAGCCAAGCAGCACATCCTGCAGTGCCCTCCGAGTGCCAGTCCTGTCCACTGCTGCTCTCCTCTGAACCAGCCCATCTCCTGGCATGTCGGTCTCCTGCCCAAGGTGAGCGTCAGGCTGGTATGCATCAGGGACTTGAGCACCCGCTTGGATATTCAGGCAAGACTACTTAAGGAAAAGGAGAAGCAGTAGACCTACTGTGTCTCCTCCCAGTTAAGTCTCACTCTGCTACCCAATACAAGGTTGAGAGTGCTGTGTGGACCAAGCTGTGCAGATACCAGCACTTGTGGCCAGAACACAGGCAGAACCCAGGCTGCTCCCAAGCACTCAGACAACAACAATGGCCCCAGTCTTCTGCTCTTTTCAGGGAGACAGGCACTAATTTATTTTGGTCCTGGCCCTCGCTACGTTATTCACTTATGCGCTCTTGAGAACACGTAACCATAAGGTACTCCACATGGGGTTAGACCTTGAGATCACCCAGAAACATAATTAAATGCAGAATCAGCTACAGTCTGCACAAGAAGTGTCCATCTCTTTCTCCTCTCCAAAGCTCAAGTAGTTCCTTCTGTGCTTCTCTGGCTCATTAGAGTAATGAGGTCCGTGTGGTCTGATGGACAAGGTTGCTGGGGACACCAGCTGCCTCCTCCCAGCCATTACAGCAGGGGGAAGGAGGAACTTCATGGAACTGGTAGGCAACAGCTTCACTTCCAGAACAAACACAACCTGCCCTGGCTCCATAGTAGCATGAAACTTGCTCTAGAAGTGGCTTCAGAAGCACCATCTGGCTTTCCGGATAGATCCTTCCTGGTCTATTTAGGTGATGAGAATTGGTGTGGAGGAGGACGAACAAGGCATTATTTAAGGGGGTACTGAAGTACTGTATGAACCCTACTACACATGGCTAATGAACTCGCTCTCTGCCTAAATACAAGCTTTTCTACCAGGAGGAAAAAAACCCTAATGAAGTGACTCTTGCACAGCTGAAATCGTATGTAATTTTATCAGCAGCATATAGGTTATTACAGCCACATGATCTATGTAATACTATGGATGCCATTTGAACATGGATTTTTCATCAGGCATGCCAGCAAAGTCCCAAATATTTCCATTTAATTCCTTGTGCTATAAAATGATAAGAAAGAAGCCATTTGAATTGAAGTGCCGCCGGTATCTTTCAAGTTTCCCAGCTCCCCACTGTTTAGAAATCCAAGGTCTAATCACTATCAAGGCACGGAGGAACTGAACCGCAGAAGATTCTCTGTGTGTATGGAACAGGATAAACTGACTCAGTCTTACCTTTCTAGGGGCACAAACACATAGCTACCTCCAGCTGATAAGCTTCAAGAAAGTAGATGTGCCCAGAGTTTTTCAGTCTGAATCATGAATAATTTCTAACAGCATACTGATAAAAGCTGCTGCTATTCTGATGAGCGGTGTTTGGGTTTTTCTTTTTGTTAAGAGGGAGGTGAAAAATGAAGTTCTTGAAAAAAATCTTCATTGTCATTCCATGGCAGATGTGGGTCTGGCTCGGTTAATTGGGTTAATGTGATGATTTGGCATGCTTAGTTATATGCAGAAGTAAAGCTGTAAAGAATACATTCAAATATCCTGTTATGGATATTCAGCAAATTATACATCTACTGTTGCTATGGCAAGCATCAAAAAGCAAAACAATTCAGACAGTTTTAATAGCTATAATGACAACGTTGGAACCCCGTTCCTTTTGAATTGTTTGCACAAAGTTACTCCACAATTTAGAAGCAAGGAATGCCAAGTGTTTTTATAAAAATACTCTTAATTTCAAGTGTGAATAGAGATGCTTAAAAAAACAATCCTCACAATGATAGAAATGAAATGATTTTGCCCTTCCCTGTCTCCAGTTACAGAATCAAAAGCTGTTTCTGCTGGGAATAAACCCAAGACTTAACCAAGTCAATGTGTATGTATAAACCCACTGTTACCTCAATACCACACTGCATTTGTGGAGGGTAGCTGCCAATTCCCACGCTCATCAAAACCAGGTAAATAGCCAAACCCACACATTTCTTCAGAAAGGTTCTCCAGAGAAGTACACTCTGCTCAGGGCTCTGCCACCAAAAAGTTTCCCCAAAATGATGTGTGGAATTGAGGAAGAATACACAGCACCAGAAACTAAAGACCATGGGTTATACTTGGGATGGATGAAACCGCGAAGGTGACAGGACCCCAGCAAGAGGCTGAGTGCTGTCATCTTCCATAGTCTGGGGTTTGGATACATTCTTCTCCCCGTTCCTACTGCAGCTCTGAGCGCCTTTATTTCCCCCAGAAATACAAACACTACATTGAAATAATCTCTAGTAAAACTCTGTTGGCTGTGGGGAATTTACACCAGACTATACCAAAGCATAACTCAGAGCCTGAGCCCTTTTAATGGACCCTGGAGGAAAGATGGTTTTGCTGTGCAAAGCCTCATCAAGTTTTTGTAGATATTTAAGCCAGTAGCCTTCACACTAAACACAGTATTTACCTCTCTAACCAAGAATAAGGGCAAAAATGCTTTGTTGCTCTACACTGGCACCGTCTCCAGAAGGGAAACAAGCGGCTGCCTGCGGGGTTGGAATGCTGGAGCCCCACTGAATCCGGCACAACATCAAACAGCTCCAGAACTGACTGACAAGGGTGCCGACCTCCAGCGCTCTGCTGCAGCTGGCAGTGCCGGGGAGAACACCCGCCACGCTGCGTGCCGTGGAGCGCTGCGGCACGCTGCCTCTGCCTCCGGCCCCGACGGTCCTTCCTCTGCCGCCCCTGAGCCTTTCCTTCCCTACGGGAACAGGCCAGGCTGTCTTCACTTGGGTTCGTGCTCCAAGCACCCTGGTGGTACTAAGAAAAGAACAGATATTTTGCTCTAATATACACCCATAAGCCAGTTAGAGGAAAAAAAAAAAACTGAAATATGAGGTAAATTAAAGCTTCCAACTAAGGGGATTTACCAGTAAGTCACCATAAAATTCAGATAATTTATTTTTTCAATTCTGCAGCAACTTTCTCCAATTCGTTTGGATTAGCTATTAGAAATTATGTCTCAAAAATTAAAGAAAATGTCTATTGACCATTATATCAAATTCTAATTTTAGCCAGAAAAAAAAGGTAATTGGGCTGTGATTTACTTTGGTAGTCAACTTACATTAACAAATTCTCCCCCCTCCCCGTTTCTGTAATTCTGGCAAAATCAAATAATATATACACTGCTCGTAAATGCTGGGCTAGATTTAGTAAAGACAATTTCCTACAGTATATTCAGGACATTTCTCTTTGCCTTCTGTTCTAATAAGACAATCACATTATTTAGTTTAAGGAGGTAATATGATTGTCATCCACGGGAGCCTCAGTTATAATTTTAGCGCAGTCTTCAATGAGGTACATGGAAGGATTTTAATTTTTTTGTTTTATTTTTCTTTAAGCTGTCATCATCCTGCAATAAGCTGTATAGCCTGGCTGCTGCCTCCCCCAACATGTCCTACCCTTCTCCCCTGCCAGCACACAAAACTCCACTTATCTAGGGAGCAAGAAGAGAGCGCAAATCCTACAAACACTCGGTAAGGCCCAGCTGGGGTGCCCAACGCCGGCATACGGCTGGCTCTGCTCTGGGCAGTGGGTGAAACAGCTCCCAGCTGGGAACTAGCCAGGAAATGCTGCTCTACAGCAGTGGCAGTGCCAGCTCACCAAACGCCAGCCGGCAGCATGCGCGGGAACCCACTCAGTAGCCAGCGTCACGTGAGGAAAAGGCCATTTCCCACAACTCTTATTTTCCCCTCAACACGTACAAGATAGTGTAATCTTCAGGTTAGTTTGATATCAGATCTCTAGCGAGAGCTGAAGCAAATAACAAGAAAGTATGTTTAAGTTCCCTAAAGGTATGCTCCTACATTTCTCTTCCTACTTTTACACAAGTATCTTTTCCAGGATACTTAACTCCTCTGCAATTGGACTGCTGTCTGTATTAGGTGAATAAATATGGATCTAGAAGCGAAACTTTAGTCACCAAGGTACAAAAATGTCAGCCTCAGGCACTGAAAACAGAATGATGAGTAACAAAAGGGGAGCTGAAGGAAGAAAAATGGATGGTCGTGACAAGAGTCAGGAGGTGTTCAAAGCCACGTAAGACTCAGGAACTGGAAGCCAGAGGCAAAGTCAAATGTGACTGAGTCGGTCTGCTCCCGAGGAGCTTCTGATGACAGCCCCAGCCAAGCCCTGCCTTGTGCCCAATAACCTGCCCTGGAGTTACCAAACCAAGTCTTCATTCATATGCTCCTGTGTATGTGTAATGTGGAAGCATCATTAACAAACAACAGAGCACTCACACATTCAATTAGAAAGCATTATTGTTGAAATCATTATCTCAAGTCTTTAAAGGACTCCACCACGACTGGGCTCTGCCATGCTATAAATTCACAATGAGAAGGTACTTCCCCAACTTTTTTCAGCATTATTTATGAGAAGATAAACCAAGTGGAAGCGTAATTCCAGCACCACAAACTGGAACCAATTGTGATTGGCTTACAGTGGTACTATGGCAGTGCAGCTACTCCTATTGTCTCTTGGGTGCCCGGCCAGTGCCTTATTACACAAAGCCTTTCTTCTCTGTCATCAACTTCTTATGGCCAAGAATTATTGGTTTAATATTTTCTCATTAGTTTTAGCTACAGCGCAGAGTTTGCTTTCTAGATTCGCCTAAACCTCATCTAACTATTAAAACGGTCCTTTCCCATACGACCCACAGGAGTTGCACGGGATGAGGAGTACACACAACCAATACTTGCAGACAACAGGCAGAAAGAGCTCGTCTTCACTCACATGGTGTCATTTGCGAGTTCTTGACTTTCCCCTGAACTTCCTCCCCTGAAGGACTGGAAACGTAATTTTTTTTTTTTTTTTTCTCCTGAAGTGTAGTAAGACAGTTCCTACACTCCCAGTAGCAGAGTGAAAATGAAGATGTAAAGGAGTGAAGAATGCAGCAGAACCCTATTATTCAACAACAATACAATTTGCTGCTGATCTTCAGTTTCCAAGACAGGCATGTCAATTATTTATAGAACCTGGAGTGTTAAATATGAAGTATTTCAGCCTGGGACAGCATGAAGGTAAAACCAGGAACATGATCCTGTCAGAACTGCAGAATTGTGGGCCAGGACAGAATAGCCCTGCACAGATTACCCTTTCTATTGAACTATAAATTGAAAGAGGCCCTTATGAAGTGTCACTTTCGGTGTTTGGTGATATGCATTCTCTTTTTTTGACAGTGTCAGTCTATATTTAACGTTTATCTAAAGGGCTATTTCTGCCAGGGGAACAATACACAATACCTTCCAAGAACAAGTCAGCATAACCTCATCTGAATATTTACATGAAGTCCACGACCTTCTCTCCGTGCATACATCTACAAACAGCCTGCCGCGCTCATTTTAGAATCTGCTCCCGTGACCACAGTGCTGCCATTGTCACGGCGCTGAGAAGACCTCGCCGTGCAACACTGAGCCACACTGTATCCTTACTACCAGCTCACCTATAGTAACCACAAAATGCAGCTTAAAGTAACTCCCACAGATTCCTTACAGGGAGAGGTATTCAAAATTAGCAAGCGCTCCTAAAAAAAAAATTAAGAATATAATTACAGTTTTTGTAGCTGGGAAGAGAACTGTTAATAGTGGAATTAGCTTTTATACTTACAATGATGTCTTTCAACTTCCATCCCCAATTAAACAGTAAAAACTGCGACCTAGTGCAGCACAATGTCAAATTTCTTTTTCTTCCCGCTTAAAAAAAATTAAAATAGACTTATAATAATATTAGGACAAATTAATCCTTCTGCAGGGTTACCGATGGATCAAAATCAACTAGAAGTATGAAAAATAAACTTTAGCTTTCTTAGTTGAAGAAATTAGTGTGGGATCACTGAAGCCCACTTGTATGGGAAACGACGCTGAAGAAATGCTGGAAACACTGTTCATCTTTCACCAGCAACCACCAGTGTGACGGCATTCAAAGAAAACTACCCCAGATCACGATGGAGACTTGATAGCATTTTCCTCCTTGTGCACTGACTCTACAAGAGCCCTGATTTACTAGACTATTATGAACAATTCATTAGCCACCGTAGTCCCATAAAGCAAGTGGTGCATTAGTGGTAGGTGTCCACCACCTACTATGGAAGAAGCTACCCTGTCTGTCTCTAAAAATACATCATTTATTTTATGCCAGTCAGTTGCCTGCTTTTATTCAAACAGGGAGAATTTTTACTCAAGACAAGTATGGTTGGGAAAAGGCAAATCAGGTGGTAGATGTTCATGTACCCATCCTAACTTCCACAGAAGCAAAATTTCAGCTTACGCTCTCAGTAGCGATACTGAAAGTTTATCTGCACAAAAGGTGCTTCTGTGGTTCAAAGCAAGTCTGCTGAAAGCAAGTACCTGGATTAAACTACCCAAAGGTGCAGTGAAAGGTTGTCCATGGCTCATCTGAGGAACTAAGCTGTGCTAGTCAAGAATGTCCACAATTCCTTGTGTGGAAAAAAAAAACCCAAAATAAAACCAAAACATCCCCCAAACAAAACCAGAACATCTTGGAGCCCTACCTTCCAACACCACCAACCGTGGTAACGGTCACCAATACATGGTATGGTCTTAGTAAAATGCACTGATGGGTCCACAGAACATTCTACACCAGGTAAAATATGTCAAAGATGGATTCTAACTGCATCTCCTCCCACTGTCTTGCCTCTGACATTGGGGTGAGATCTTCAAACACAATGACTAAGAAATTTTGTTTGACAAACCACTTACAGAAAAGGAATAACACTGAACTTTAAGATGAAAGTATATGGGCAAGTGATTCACTTTCCCTTCGTACACTTGCAAGACATGCAGATGACACTGGGTGCTCTGCAAAGCTCCACCTGAGTACGAGAATTTGCATCAGGTGGCGAGGTGAGGCCACACAACCCCGCACGGCTGGACACGACTGAGCAGCCTCCTTCCCCAGCTCGAAGCTTTGTCTGTCAGAGCGTGTCACCCGAATGACTAACAGCACACCGACTCCCACTGCTGCCATCGCTCACCGACGCCAGCAAGCTCAAGTGTTAGCAGGACAGCAAGCAAAACAGAATACCTATTTCCCAGTGCACCCCTGCAATTGAAAACCTGAATGCTGACAAGACTGCAGGGGGGGAACAAAAAAGAAAAACACAAGCTACTCTAGGAGGCAACTGTGTCCTCGGGGTCATATAAAATACCATGTGCTGGAAGAAAAAAGAAACAGTGAGGAGTTGGCAACATCCAAACACAACACCCACAGAAGTGATTATACTGGTGCCAAATCTGGTCCTATCTGAGCTTTCCAGCCACTGCTGAGTTGACAGCACGTGTGGGATGCTGGAGCTGGCAGAGGCCATGCTGAGCACAGCTAGTGGCCACTAGCCACCTTAAAGCAACAAGCACCACACATCTTTGCTTCCTTGAGCTAATGTTTACTGGCACAAATAGTGAAATAACACGTATAACATGCTCCTGGTCAAACCCACAGAAAGGCCAACGAACACCACGCAGCCTGTGGTGTGCTGGACTCGGGGAGGGTGCTGCAGTCCACACTGAGCTGTGCTGGCTGGGCTCCAAGGCCCCAGACAGCGGGCAGGAGGAACAGGGAACAGCCACAAGCCCCAGCTCTGAGGAACCGGCACAAGCCTAAGGACACACCTCCTTGCCACTGCTGACTCTGCTCCAATTTTAGCAGACTTCAGGCTTTCCAGATCAATGGTGAAGAATTCTGGAACTCAAAGAGCATAACAGACTTACACTCAAGTTTATAGAAAGGGCTGAATAAAACACAGAACAGCCTTAACATAGACATATGCCAGAAAAGAATGAACAAGTGTATCAGATCTCCCAAAACACAGATTAACAACAACAGAAATTTGCTAATTAATTTGTGCTGGTTTAAGCTGTTCTGCTGCAGGAAATGTGCTTCTGTGGGAAACAACGAGGTGCCAAAGGTCGCCAGAATGAATGCCAGCGTTCCCTTCCCAGACACCCAGGCTGGATCTTTCAGGAGATTTCCTAGCAGTATGAATCAGCCTGAAGGAGTAATTTCTGACACTGTCAGAACTGCACTAATGATCCTCAGGAAAGGCTGTGGTGTTGGCACACTCAAAAACCTTAACCTGCCCTGTACAGTGCTCCGTGAGACAGACCATGTCTTGATTAGAAAATTACAACCGGCACCAACAACCTAAACTACAGCAAATTCCTCCCTGATTGTTGAAGAGGACGCATCCAGGAGAACAGAACTGTTATTTATATATAGCAACCACTCGCATCTCATCCTGCTTCTCACACTGTCCAGATCTTCTGCTTGCCCCAGAACTGCCCTTCTGCCCCACCCACTCACTATCAGGAAGAGCTGAGGCAGGGGGCAACACGCAGGTAATCACTACAGACATTTTCAAGGAGAACGTTTGCTTCTGCCTTTTGGAGGACTATGGTCAGTCTTCCGTAAAGAAGCCTGACGACATCCCAAGGAGAGCTACATTACTGGCAACGATTTTCTTACTTCTTGTCAGTTGCTTCGGCCACTTTGGCCACCACTGGAGGCCCTTCCACTGCACGGCTCTGCAGGTGGCATTACAGCTGCCTCTCACTGCCCCAAGTGGACCATCACGCCTCAGTTACAGGAGGTAATTTCTCAGAATGAAAGAGCCAGTAAGAAGCGATTCCTTTGGGCATCTCAACAGCATTAACACAAAAAGCAGTAAAAAGCATCAGAGTAGCAGAAAGCAATTTACTCCTCACGGAGGGAACCTGTTTGCAATGCATTCTAGACATGTTAGCCGTGTGTACCTGCCCAGGCTTAAGTCAGAATACGGCACAGGCAGTGGCTTCACTGAACCGTCACCTCAGGAGAATGGCCCTGGCTGCAAATTAACTGGTTGAGTTCATCTCTTTTTTTCCTTTTTGTTCTCACCACAGAACAGGGCAGCGGACGACCTGGTATGACTGCTGGGCTAATGTGGCAGTGAGCTGCGGGTCGGGATGAGATGGCTGCTGGGCCTGTGAGCATGAGCATGCAAGGACACACTCAGGAGCACAAATCTTGCAGAAAGATGAAGCTTTGGGGAAGACCTAAGCATAGAGAGGCGTCACTGAGACCATGCAAAATAGAGGAGGGAATTCAGAACATTCAGCTGCAGTTTGTGGGGGTGTGCTGTTTGCCTCACGAGGGAAGGTACCACACGAAGTCCCACAGGCTCCAAAACACACCCAATTAGCTGTTCCTTTTACCTTTTTGTTCTACCCAGCATTTCTTCAAGAGCACTGTCATCTCTGGCTTTGGCATCCTACTCATCATCTATGAATTCATGTTGCCGTTTCCTCCCTGAAAGGAAAAAGTCCCGTAGTCAGTCATTTGCTGCACAGAGGAAAGGACAAGTCTGATAGTGTATTTTTGCCACTGTTCAAGTTCAAAGACCATTGCTCTTTGAGCAGACAGTACTGCGAGTTGTGTTCTCCACTGCAGTGCCATTCATCTGAAATCAGTCAGCCCGTGTTGACTCCAGAAACTTACCCCGAATTTACCTGTAAGCAGCTGAGAAGCTGTCAGTACCTCAGACCTGCCTGGAAAGAAAGAGCAGGGCAATGACTCACCCAGGCTAAAAAAATCCCAGCAACAACACGAGAGACTTGCACCAAGCAAATATCTTTATTTTACTTTAAAACATTCTGAAAGTGTTAATCTATATGAAGAAGCAGCAATACAAGGCTGAGAAAGCAGGCTTATTGTCAGGGAAGCCTTCATTTCACATCACATGAGCCAAATTAAAAATAAAACTAAACACAAGTGTACAAAGCGGAGACAAAAAAAATCAATTTTCTCAAAGAGATAACATGAGGGACTCCCACAGGGGCTGGCAAATCTGGAAGAGAGAAAGAGATTATATTTTATGGGAAGAGATTCAATAACCATTCTTCTCCCATAAAGCTCATGATGGAGAATTGTCACTGCTCCATAGACACACTGTGCACATTTCAGGACAACAGTAACAGAAAATCAATAGCATCTTTTACACGTGAAAAGACATTATCTCTATGGACTCCTAATACCAACAAATGGGGCCAAAGAAGACCTTTACTAAAATTTAGTAGTCAGCATTAATCTGGCTGATAAGAGAAGGGTCGTGTGCTAGTCTACATCCTTGGATTTTTTTTATTTTTTTTTTAACACAGAAATAATTCTGCTCAGAACGACACCCTCTGCTGAAGCCAAAGAGCCCCCAGATGGCACTCCATTAAAAGTCTAACAGCGTTGAACCCCAGCACGGTCGCTCGGCAGCCCCACCGGCACACAATCCCTCTCTGGCTGATGGCTGCGATCATTAGGAGGCAGGAGTTTTATCAGGGGGTAATTTGACAGCTTTGACAAGCTCGGCTGAATTTATGGCACTTTCTAGTTTTTCCCTCCATTGAGCCGAGATGGAACTAAAGTTAATATTAGCAAAAACACTTTGTGCGGGGGCAATTTTCCAGCGATGACTACATGATTCCAGTTACTAAGAGAATCTGCTAAACAAGGCCTCCTCACAGCCCCTTGCCACTCTCACCAGATGAGGGAAGACAGTTCCCCATCCAGCCCACCAGCTTAGAGGAAAGATGCAGCAGATGGACGGAATCTCTGCTACCTCCAAAAGCAGCTCTAAGGCTCTAAAGCAGCAGAAGTGAATCGATTCTGCAACCCCACTGCACCTTGTAGAGAAGTCACCAGCATCCCAGAGAAACACAAGAAACACAGATGTTTCCCTTAGCCTAATAAAGTAACTTTTAGCCCCAAACCCAGCTTTCCAGAAGGGGACACTCGCAGGTTGCTGCCCCCTTGTCACACACAGCACTGTTCAGCAGAGCCTCAGCTCAGGGACGCTGGCACCTTAGACTCACCCTTCCAGTGCGTCCAGACAGGCTGCGTGGGCCCCCCGGAGCCCCCTCCTGAAAACTCTCACAAGCACATCCCGCTCCCACTGCTCACCCAGAACAAGCACCTAACCCCCGCCCGGGAGCCGGCTCTGCCGGCTAAGAACAGCGATGTTCGGGATCATTGCGCCCCGCTCCCTTTCTGGGTGCGGGCTCAATGTCTTTTAAGCAGAGCACAGTTTCACTTCTCTCTGTGAAAAATTTAGAACATTAAAGCTTAGGGGGGGAAAAAAAGTAACAATGAGAGTTCCTTATGTTTCCAGGACCTGATTCCCAGGGCCTGCTTCTCCCATTGTAAACACTGCATCCCACACAACACCACCACACGAGGAACCTACGAGTAGTGATGTGGGCAAGAGGAACCCCACATCCCTCGGCAAGTCGGTAAAAAACAAACAAGCACTTTCCTTTTTTTTTTTTCCTTTTCCCCTCCATGGCTTTTTGATGTAGATGTTACATTTCCTCTGTTATAATTTAGAGTTTTAAAGAGCACTTTCTGCATGCTTAGAAAGCACCATTCATATTTAGCTCCCTAAAGTCATATTTCTGTCGTCCTATATTTCCCTGCCAAGATGTGACATCTGTGGACTGTTCCCAAAAAATTCCCCTGAATCATCTGTAATGCATCTGAAACTGCGGCCAGAGCTGGCAACCAGCAGCTGTGTCTTTTAGGAAAGTGTTAGATCAATCTGGTAAGGGGAAGGATTCCCAGTAACTGCCACTAACATCCCCCAAGACCGCACAACTCCCAGACCACATTAGAAAAAGAGCACGATTACAATAGGACCAAAATCCACAGGAAATAGTGTTGCCACGGCAACTGACAGCCTCAGAGCTCTTCGCATTTTTGCACAGACTCGGTGACTCCTAAACCACGTGGAGGAAAACGAGTCTGGCAGGTGGGTTCATTCAGGAAAAGCAGGCTGCCAGGTGACTCCCTGCACAAGGCACCCAGCTCTACCTGGTTCCTCAGAAGGTGAGCCTTTGTGAGCCTCTCGTTCCACGCACTGCATCGCCCTTACTATGAGCACAGAGGAACTCTAGAATGCAATCAATACTTGCTTGTTAACTACACCTGGATCAGAACAAAACCTATTAAAAAATTCCTCTTTCCAAACAAAAGGTATGTGAAGATTAAAATCCAAAACAGATCAGCTGAGCTTTGGAGCGGGTAACCCAGTTTCAGCTTCGCACCCAACTGTACCAGTGTTAATGAGAAGCCCTTCAAGGACAGCGGTGATCTTAAACCTCCAGCACCCCCTACACAAACATCAGATCTGTCACCGAGGAACAGCCAATCCCAGAGGAAAGGCCTCGTTTAATTCCTGGCTGCCTCGCCGTCGAGATAATGCCAACAAACACCCAGCCCGTCCATCAGCACGTTCTGTAACAAGGCACGGGTTAAAGCATAGACCAGGAAGCCCTTTTGCTAAAATTCTGTCTACACCCCACGCTTTTGGGGTATTTCTTTCCATTTTGATACCGGACCAGATTTGTTCAGTGCCCTCTCGTGGTTAAGGCACCGTCAACCCCGTCTCGCTTTGGAGACCAGCGCCGCACGAACTCTAGGGCCACAGTCGCTGCTCTGAGGTGAGAGGCCAAAGCGGCTCTATTGACCTGAAGAGAACTGCTCCAGACTCACGCTGGTGACAAACGGAGAGCAAGGCCCGGCCGTGGCTCGCTCCCTGCGAGCCGTTCTGTGCCAGCGGGTTTCACGCTGCTGAACTCACCTTTTGCTCGCGTTCCTGTTCTACAGGTCAGAGGATCTGACCTCGTGATATCGCATGGCAATAGGCTGCGACATTTCTCGGGTAACCTCTGCACATCACCCTCGTAAGAACCAGAAGTCACTCATAAAATAAAGGCACTCTGGCCGCAAAAAAATGTGGAAACAAAATCCTGACGTTCTGCCGGAGGAGAAGCCTCAGGGCAACGCCTGCGGCTGCTGCTCCCGGAAACAACACGGGTGAGACAGCCCTGCGGGGGCAGCACCCCCGGGCACGGGGCAGCCGCAGCGCGTCCTGCACCACCGCTCCCCGCGGCACAGGCGCTCGCAGGCCGGACGCGCCCCGAGCGGGAGGCACGGCTCGCGGCCGCTCGCCCTCCCTCGCTTACTGAGGAGCGGCGCGGACAGGGACCCTGACAGCCCACAGCCCACGGCCCCGCCGGCCCGGCCCGGCCCCGGCCCGCTGCCTGCCCTCACAGCGGCCGCTCGGCCCCACGCCGCACCGGGCCGGGCCGGGCCAGCCGAGCACTCACCGCGGGCTCCCGCGCGCTCCGCCGCCGCTTCGCTTCACGGCTCCCTGGGGCGGGGCCTGGCCGCGCACGCGCAGGGGACTCGGGGGAGGGGGGGAAACGCGCGCGCGCATGTTGTGCCCGGGCGCGGGCGCAAGCGCAAGCATTCGAACCTCCGGGCCGCTAGGAGGCGCGCCAGCGAACGGTGCCCCTCCTCGCGCCCTCACTCGCGCTGACGTCACGCCTTGCCGCGCGCCGGCGCGGGGTGAGAGGTCGGGAAGATGGCGGCGGCCTTGGGGGAGGAGGTGCCGGACAACGAGGACTATTACTCGCTGCTCAACGTGCGGCGCGAGGTGGGTTGGGCGGCGGCGGCGGCGGCGCGGCCGGGCGGCGAGGAGCAGAGCGGCTGGGCCGAGCGGGCAGGGCAGGGCCGGGCCGGGCAGAGGCCGAGCCGGGCCTGGCGGCTCGTGACCCTGGTGCCCGCCTGGTCAGGCTGGGCCGGACGGGCTGGGCCGCGGCGGGTGCGGGACCCGACGGGTCGGAGCGGAGTTGTCTCGGCGCGTCGTCCTGCTGCCCGCGAGCAGGGCTTCAGAAACCCGCACCGGTCCGCGGGGCGGGACGCGGAGCGTCGCGTGAGGCGGTCGGTTCTGCAGCGAGTTCTGCTGCGTTTCTCTCAGGGCTTATTGCCGAAGACCTATCTCTGCACACGCACGTACGTGTGTGTGCATACGCGCTCTTTGCTGGACGTTTCTTCTCGTTTTAAGCACTACCGAGTGGACTTTCCAAAGCTTTCCAGGTCACGAACACCTACGGTTTTTGCAAGACACCCCTCATCAGGGAAAGGAGGCTCAGTAGTTTTCTGTTTCCTTCTTTAAGAACAGGTTGTTAGTAATTGATGCAGTTTCATTGCACTAGAACAGCTTGGATCTTAAGGGTGGTAACTACTTCTTTTTATAGTAATAATTACGCAAATCACCAAAGATGTGAATGTATAAACTGTGCTTCAGTTTGTTTCATCAAATGCAGTAGTGATGTATAGAGAGACTATATGTGTGTATGTATATCAACAGACTTCACTACTGAAGGGGGTCGGCCTAGGTGTTGGTGGTTTGAGCTGAACAAGGCTTTTACTGAACCACTGCCTGGAGCAGGTCTTCAAGTCTTAGAAGCAGTTCAGTGTGATAGCTCTGAAATAATTCTCCATGGAGTTAATGCTAGTCCTGGTGTCTCAGTGGCAGTCTCCTGAGTCACAGTTGTGGTAAATTTAAGGAAAAAGGTGCGACGGTAACTGTTTGCAGAACTCTCTCATGCCATGCAGTAGAAAGTGCTCTTTCTAGAAAAGCTCCTGTGCAGTTCCAGCCCAAGTCTTGCTGAAGGCTGGTGGCCATGGTTTTGGATCACTCAACAGCCTTTGTAACTCTCCCTCACAAATGTCCCAGCAGTAAAAAGAAAGATGCAGGAGCTGCACGAGGGTTGTGACCGCTGAACAGTGAAGCCTTAAGAGTTAACTCAGCTGGGCTTCCAGCTCTTCACCAGAGACCAGAAAATTCAGGCTTGGTACAGCAGGGAGCTGGAAACTCAGTTAAAATGGTCTTCCAGGGAGTCATTCCAACTGAGAGTAGTAGTTGCTTTGTTAATTATCCCTTGCTAATTAAATTCAGTAGTACAATGCTGCGCTGCAGTGGAATGCAGCGAACTCACATTTCTTTCTGCTGAGCCAACTCCCTCTGTGTGGCAGCGGAGCTTAAAATCCTGGCTAAGCGCTGACCGCCGCAGCCCCGGCGAGGAGAGCGCCTGCTGAGCGGCGGTTCTTGTCTATGGACGTCTATAAATGTTTAATCTTTTATAGATTTCAGTCCACTAAAAATGTGGTGATGTGTTTGAGACGTAAAATGGAGCCAGTTAAAGCCAACACAGGGAGATGGGATGACTTCTAATTTCACCTGGAATTCTGGCAATAAAAATGTAACTTACAGATCATTATTACCGAGTTGTGTATTTCATTGCAGTTCAGAATGATGTCAGTATTTCTTTAGCGGTTTCTAAGAGGCTGTTGCTCATGAAATACAGAACCAATGACCTGAACTATTCAATGATGATGAAAGGCCCAATCTAACATTTTATTGACCAGGGCATTTATGAAAAATGAAACTGCTCATTTTTATTATATAATCAATAGCACATTAAACCATTTATCATGAATTTGATTAAAGAATGCCATTTTAGACCCATATGTTGCCCTGCCTTCTCAGTCAAGTTTAAATTCAACGTCTGAGAAAGCACAAGGTAGTAAAAATAAAGGAGCTAATCTGAAGCTACCTTTACAGCCTTGGAGCCAGCATATTTGGCAGGTCCTCCTTTGCTCTAACATTTACAAACGTTAACATGAAATAGTACAGACGTGCAGAGAAGACATTTATTCTAAGCTGTCCTCAGAACTGAATAGATTTCTAGCTTTGGTACACAAACGAATGCATTTCTTTGGTGAAGACGCAGACTTTCTTACCATAAGTTGGGAAAAAAGGTGTTGCTCTAAGAAATGAACTTTTAGAGCCTTTATTTCCACAGTGCAAGCTTGTGAACTGTTCTGGCTGCCCCCTCACTGGTGCTGTAGTCCCTCCATAAAAGGCTGATGTTTGCATGACGGAGGCCATCAAGGGCCAGTCCTATTGTAGTTATTTTTCTGTGTGTTTCTCCTGGTGCAGAGATGTGGTGTCCTTCCTGCACCTTGGGGATCGATTCAGCTGGAAGCTCTGTGGAGCTCCAAGCGCTGCCTGTACCTTGGGGGAAGTTCTGGTAGATTTTGGCAACTGCACTTCTCGTGAAGTGCTAACCAGGCCCCATGGAACAGACCAGTGCTGCTGCAGCGGAAGGAATGGTGCAGGAATGAGATGAGAAAGGGGAATGTACCAGGACCTAACACTTCTGTGAGGTTGTCTCCTGGGAGGTGGTAATGGAAGGAGTGGGGGTTTATTGCACTGATTCTGAAAGAGACACTGAAATCCGTTTCCACCACATGTCTTTGGAGCGAGGCCAGATGCCTCTGAAACTCCAGAGTACTTGTAGTAAAGATCAGGGCTTGGTTGGTGTTTTTTCTGGCTGGGTTTAGTGACACACTGCTCTGGTTACCCATCCAGCGCGGGTGAGTGTGTTTTGTGGGCAGTTTCCTTCCTCACAGCGTAACAGAGAGCCTGGGCTGTGCAGGAGGGGAGGTGCTGGGAGCTGGTGAATGTAAAGCTGTAGTTTACATTTCTCACCTTCACTACCATGGAAGGTCCGTGCTTTTTGATAGTTGTAGTATCTACTCGAGGGTTTAATATTGAAATAACAAGTGGAATCTGATGTACACCTCTGGATTGAAGTGTTTGTGTCCTGAGGTGACGTTTTCTTGCTCTTCTGCACTGAACTGAGAAGACAGTAGTTGCTGAATAGAAACGGTGTATGAACACTGCTTGTGTGTTGTGCTTGGGTTTTTTACTCAACTTTTTATACCTAGGTACATACTGATGAGCTGTTGTTGTCACTCGTTGCACTGTAAATCGGGTGGAAAATACTGGTGTGCAGAATTGAACATTTTATTAACGAAAGTCCATTCTTGATTTTGTGTAAGTAAAAGTAGTGTAATGTAGTAGCTGATGGACTTCCCCTTACAGCTGATCTTGAGAAAGGGCTTTTTGAAATAGTGTTGGTTGTATGTTAATTCATTTTTGCTGCTTTTCTCAGGCCTCTCAGGAAGAACTAAAGGCTGCATACCGCCGGCTATGTATGCTCTACCACCCAGACAAGCACAGAGACCCAGAGCTCAAAATACAAGCCGAGCGGCTCTTTAACCTTGTTCACCAAGCTTATGAAGGTCAGTGAAAGTCTGAGGTTTGCAGAAACTGTTTTCAGGGGTATTCTGTGTCTTCGTGCTTTTCGCAGATATATATTGTTACAAATGAATAATTAAGTTTGCTGATACTTAGCGATGCTTTGCTTCCTGCTTCTGCCCTGTACATCAGAGGAGCTATGCATTATAAATTCTGCAAAGAACAAGAGACGGAGTCTCTGTCTGATTTCCTGCGTGTTGTAAATAATCTTTTCACCACTTCCTTACTTCTGAAAAGACTCCCCTGTAAAAGACTGAGGACTGAAAAGCTTCAAACAGAAAGACAGCGCTCTACTGATGCATCCTGAGTCTCTGTTCTGTCGCCTGCCCGCCGTCTCCATTGTTTTTCAGCACATTCTTCCAAATGCCAAGACTGAGACAAGGACAATCAGAGTAGTTGTAGATTCATAGTGTTAGGTTTATTTTTTTTTCCTCTCATCCAAGGATGCCAAAGCCCTTTAAAAATGTTCTGAATTAGGCTGATGCATACGCAAATCCCAGTGTCACCACGGGCGATACATCGTGTACACCTGAGGCTCAAAGGAGTGATTCATTAGAATTATCTTGCAGCATTTCACAAGTGCAACAAGAGGAATTTTTTAGTATTATGTTTTTAAGGCAGGATGTGGTAGGAGAGATCATGCGTTTAGATATGCCTTACATTTAAGAGATTATTCTTAATTCCCTGTGTGGTCTTTTTCTGAAGTAACTGTTCTGCAGTCTCCCATATTTTAGTTTCTCCACTGACTTTTTAGGAGAGTCACGTTCTCTATGCATTTTTGTGGTTCCACTGTAGCTGATGTTTGGCCAGGCACGAACTGCCTCAGGGAAATTGCTTTGCTGGTGCTTGACATGGCCCACATGTCTGGACTGGGTGAGAAAGGATCAGTGAACAGGGACAGTGAGGAAGATTGAAGTCAGGGAGCGAAGGACCAAAGAGCTTTGAAAGCTGAACAGAAGTAGATGTCATTCCTCCCCCAGAAGGTGTCCAGGGACTGCTATCACTGAATTGCTAATAATCCACCGATCGTTAGAGGGCTTATGTCACCCTGCAGTGAAAGAAAGCAATATTAAGCCCCTGCTGCATATTCAGTTATCTTGCATGTCTCTCTTTGTTTTCTTTACACTTTTCGATTTTACAAGTAAAGGAAAAAAAAAAAAAAAAGTACCTTGTTGTGGGGAAAATCAGTGTTAATACAGCATGTGGAAATGTTAGAGAGTTAATGTCAAATCTGGATGCAACTGCAGAACGACGTGTTTCCAGGATCTGTGCTTGAATTCCAAATAACACTACTGTGTTGGTCTGAAATTGGAGGAGAAGACCACGAACTGAGCTCTCTCCTCTCTTTTGATTTTAACTTGCAGTGCTTAGTGATCCACAGACCAGAGCCATCTATGACATTTATGGGAGGAGAGGACTGGAAATGGAAGGATGGGAGGTGAGAGAAATTTAGCACCTTATGGCCAGTGGAATTGACTCAACCCACCTTTATCTGACATTCTTGTTGTATCGAGCTGCACTGACACCTTGGTGGTAATAAACGCCTGTTTGTTTCAAGGCATCCTTGTTTAGATATTTCTGTCTCCACTGAGAGACCATGATGGATTTTCAAACAGTACTTATGTTTTTCACTTGACAAGACAACAATAAACCTGACATTCAGAGTTCCCTAATAGGATATTACTGTGACAAGCAACATCTTTGTCTGAGACAAATGCGTCGTTATTGTCCATCTAGTCTCATATTTTTCATCTGAAACTTTTTTTCAGCATCAGCTACCCTCTGAATCTGAAATTACTTTTTCTTTCTGGGATTTTTGGGGTTGTTGTGATTTTTCTTTTTTTCTTTTTTTCAGTTTGTTTTTTATGGGATTTGAAAGACAGCCTGTCCATTTGTGGCTTTCCTGTCATTAAGTCCCCTTGCTATTAAGTCCCCTTGCTAGTCTCTGCTGGTCGTAATGGATTGCACCATGCTGCTTGCTGCAGAATGATGTCCTATTGGGTCAGGTCAGTACCAAGACCAAGTCTGGAGTTAGTAGCAAGAAACACAGAGCAGCGGCAGGGTGTAACAGGCGGTTTTGAGCTGCTTGTGGCAGACTTGATCCTATTTTGAGAAGCCAAATCCAATATTCTTTCTATCCATACCTAGAGCTGTGCCTGTTTTAAACCCTTGTTCCCTGAGCCATGTTAAACACAGATGTGAATCAGTGTAGCCTAAAATCACAAAACTCTCCCTGTCAGCTTACCTCAGGCCAGGCGCTTTCAGTCGTTTTCATTTTTATGTCTGCACCTAGTAGGGAGGTTAATGGATTGCTCTCGGTAACAGCAGCAGTATCTTGCACTTGCATTCTGAAAGAGACTTGCCCTGGTTTTGTCAAGGGAGTAGAAATAAGACAACGGTTTTCCCTTCTCTTGAAGCATGGGGTTTCCTCTCCTGCCTGCCATTTGGTCTAGTCTGTCTTTGGTTCCAAACTCAGAGTATTGAGGTTGGTGCAGAGTGGCTTACAGGAGCCGCAGGCCCTACGTGTTAGAGTGGACCGGGTCTGTGGGCCTCTGCCCCATCAGCAGTGCAGTACCCTGAGCATCTTCTTCCTGGTAATGTTTTGTTTTTAATTTCTTTTGAGCAGGTTGTGGAAAGGAAGAGAACTCCAGCTGAAATCAGGGAAGAATTTGAGCGTTTGCAGAGAGAGAGGGAAGAAAGACGACTGCAGCAGCGAACTAATCCAAAGGTAAGCTAAGATTTTATCCTAGTCTCCAGAGTGAATCCAGGAATTATTATGAATATGCAGAGTGTGAGAAGCCCAGATGAGGGCTATGGTAAATAGCTTAGTAAGTATCCACACTGTAAGACCTGTAATGTTTAGAGATGCTCCCCTTGGCACAGACTTCGGATCTGCACCGGTCTTAGCAAAGCAAATCAACAAATACAGATCATGAGGCTCTTGTGGACAGTGCACAAATACTGAGAATTTGTTTGTGCTGGAAGGGTAAATAAGCATAAGGTGTTAGGTAAATATCTGCTGACGGCGTTATTCCAGGCAGGAAGGGATTTCTGGATGCCACAAAGCAGGCAAGTCAAACTGTCCCCCCTGGGGATGAGGGCAATTAGAGTGAGGGCTTGGTTATCTCCACCCCATGCTTCTCTGACTTCAGGAATTTGACATTCTATCTGGGCGCCTTGCCGTGGCTGAGAGCAGTAAAAAGCAGAGCTGTGCTGTAAGCCTCAGCCTCTGTGTCCTGAGATAAAATTAGCCATCTGGGTGTTTACAGCAATTGCTGACTGGCAGCCTATAGAAATGTCTCTCCAGGCAGTGTTCCTGTGGAATTGGGTAGTGCAGCTGTGATCATTTCATACATGAACACAAGTTATTTTAAATTTTCCAACATTTTGTCAGTTCTATAAAACAGTTCCAGCAAAATAAAGTGTTTTAACCAGAAATGTTGAGCAATAACCAGATGTAGGCAATTTGGCAGGTTTTGAATTGAGTCTATTATTCGCTTTCAGAGCTTTGTTTTTGCTTTCAGAGATGTGCAGAAGGGTTGAAAAGTTCATTACTTGATTTGAGAAGCACTGCTTCCCGTTAGGAGAAATTAAATCCCGTTATTTTCCTGCTGTGGAAGGTCAACATCTAAGATATGCAGTTCCCTCAAGGCTTAGTCTTGGCACAGCTTCCATATGTCACCTTCCAGAAGGTAAAACCCCTAAGAAAAGAGGCAAGGAGGGAGTATATTCTCTGGCACACCTCCTAATTCCATCAGGAGAGTCCATTTTGTATTTGCAGAATGGCAAACAAAGGTGATTTTGAAAGATTATAGCAGGTAACAGCTCTGATGGTTCTGTAGTGCTCTTCCCAGCTCCCCTCCCTGCTGAGCTGGTGTGCTCCGCAACATGTTGCGTGCACACACTGCCGAGTTCTGAGTGGAGCTTTGCAGCTTTTCCTTGCCCCTTCTCCTGTGGAGAGGGCTTTGTCATTTCCAGTGCTCTGAGCAGGTGGCTGATGGGGAGTCGCAACCAGCAGCGATCCTCTCTCCGTTATCCGGTGGCATAGGGGTGCTGTTGTTTGATGGGAATATTTTTAACTTCACCATCTGCTGCTTTTCCTGTGCTTGCACCTGAGCCAGTTTCCTTGCCAGGATCTCTGAGACCTCTGAGGGTGACTTCACCTGCTTGGTGGGAGGTGGAATGTCCCATGGAACATGGGCAGCTAAAGAGAAGATCTGCTGATGGAGATGTTTTTTTCCTTTGAATGGGTCTTGTGGATTTTCATGGATAGGTTCAGGTGTTTTACTTTTCTTCTTTGGGATATTTGTTCTAAAATTCATAGGTGTGAAGAAGGAAATCATAAGATTTTGAGCATGATTGGAAGGAGGAATTTCAGGCACATGTGTGGACCTTGGTGCATCTTTACAGAGGGTACAAGCATCTCTGTACAAATAAATACAGTGTAGTGAGATGGGTTGTTAGTGCAAATTCTTGAGAAAGCTTTACCACTGCTTCTGACCTGTCTTGAGTTGAGGAGACTCAACTTTCTGTCTTTTGCCATTCAAATTCAGCATGCTTACTCCTCAGTATGACATCCCTTGTTTAAAAATGTTTAACTTGCAATTTGAAAATGCAGTCTGGCAACAGTTCTGTGCTGAATGTGGTGCTCCACATGGAAAACCTTTCTTCCCATCCTGCCTCTGTTACAAAAGATCTTGGGTTTTACACTTCCTTGAATTGAAGAGCATCAGGGAAAAGTGGAAATTGTTCTCCCTCTTGTTAAAAGTGCTCACCTGTATTTGGACACGTGTGACTGGACACTCTGGAGTGCGTTTGCTGGAATTGCATGGAGTGGAAATAATCCCCCCTTCCACTGTTAAAATATTTATCCAATTTTTGCTGCATTAGAAATCAGAAAATAAACACTGAGAAGAGGTCAGGACTCTCCACAGCAAATAAACAGTTGGGAGCCAAAACAGAAAGAAGTTTGGAGTTCTTGTCAAACTCTGCAATTCTTTCTATATTTTTGGTTTGACATTTGATTAGAGTGGAGTGAGCAAGGTTAAGTGCTCACTCAGACTGAAATAAGAATTTATTCCATCCACACTTGAACTCTGTGTGAGCAATTTTTGTACCTACCCAGCTATTGAGTTTCTTTATGCAAATTGCTCAGAGTTCATTCTGTGCTTGTGCACTGAGGGTTGTTTTTTTTTTATTGCAACTAGCACATTTTATATGAGCTGGAATGCTGTTTGATAGGTCTGTAGGGAAGCCTCTTGAAGTTATATGACCCAGACAAGGATCTAATTGTGCCCTTTTCAAATAAACCCACTCCTGCAGTTAGACTGAGTGAGCACAGCAGCAGGTAGCCAGACTATTTACCTGTGGCCTAGTTTTTGTAGGAATAAGCTTTTCTATGGTCTGAGAAAGGAAACCTTTACCACTTTCTAGAAGTCTGGCTGTGACAAGCTTTTCTCCTGATTACAACATACAAACTAGGAAAAAGAACAAATTTTTTGACTAACAAAGTCAATTGCAAGTGAATGAGGCAGCTCAAAGCTAAGCTTTTTCAGACGATGTCCACTGAAGAAAATCAATCTCTAAAATGTATTATTTCAACTTTAAAATACTGACAGAACAGAGTCAGTTGTGGAGGAAGAAGAATCTTTCTGTGTAAAAGTATGCTACCTGCTGATTCATTTTAGAGTGGAGAACAAGGGAGAACTGGGAAAAAAAAAATTCTATACAAGGATGATTTAGCCATTTGGTCTGTATATGTTGGATGTTTGTTAATGTGCTTGTTTCGCTTGTCGTTCCCTAGGGAACAATTAGTGTTGGAATAGATGCCACTGACCTCTTTGATCGTTACGACGAAGAATACGAAGATGTGCCCGGGAGCAGCTTTCCCCAGATTGAGATCAACAAGATGCACATATCGCAATCCATCGAGGTGAGGCGGGCAGAGGCTGCTCTGCCGCCGAGCAGGGCTTGGGCTAGCGAGGCACTGCCCCCAGAGCAGCCAAAGCAAAACATTGCTCAGGGGTTCTCACCTTGGTTGATGGAAGGATGCGGTTTCCAGCGTGGGTGGGAAGGCAAAGCTCAGCTCCAGCAGGATTGGGGGTTGACTGTACGGCACATGTTTGTAGGCCACAGTGCTCCTGCCTTCCTGCTGTCGGGGAGGCTTGGTCGTGGCTGAGAACAGTTATCTACTTCCACAGATGTCCGGTGCTGTAAGAATTATGTCACTTTCTGCCATACTTGATCTTCTGACTACAAAATTTAGAGCAAGTGTGGCCACGTCTGGTTCAAACACCTGGGCTTAGTGAATGGCAGGGAGTCAACCAGAGAGTCACCTGTTTCTCTGCACTTACAGTCCCCGCAGTCACGGTTGTGTCCTTGCAGGATATGCACTAAATGTGTGAATTGGGGTCAGAGTATTTGGTAACAACACGTTCATTTTTTCAGGCACCACTGACTGCCACAGACACAGCAATACTGTCTGGTAACCTTTCCACCCAGAACGGGAATGGAGGTGGATCAATTAATCTTGCTCTGAGACGCGTGACATCTGCCAAGGGATGGGGAGAGGTAAGAGAACTGGCTGCTGCACATTTTTATACGCAGTCTGTTTCAGGCTGCTTGGGTTAGTTACCTAGTGTTTATCTTCTGTTAGCTCTGTTTCACTGCTCATTTTGTAGAATGTAGAAAAAGGAATTCTCAAAGGAATCTGAGAAAAAGGGAAGGGCAAACCTTGTGTTTTCCTAATTTTTTCCCCTTTCCATTCAGCCATGCATTTTGTACTTCTGTTGTCTCTGGCCTGACTAATGTCACTGGCTGAAGGCCCTTGGGCACCTTCCAGTGCTGCGAGCACGCACCTTAGGGCAGCGTAGTAGTCTGGCTTTGCTTTGAAAACTCTACAGACTCGAGGCATTTGATGTACCTCAGGATTCTGTAGTATTAGTAATACAGGAGCTTGTGGATATTGTCATGAGTCGACTAAAAATTTGTTTTTAAAGCATGAAATAAACTTTCTTGAGAGATGGGTGCAGCTGTAGCAGGAACTGCTTTTGCAAGTTTTGTCATGAAAAGTGTCAGGTCTAAGAACTGCTTCCATTAATGAGACTGAGCAGCGCCAAATCAACATTGAAGAGCAGCCCTGGAAGTGACACAGACTGGTGGATGAAGCATCAGGCACATTTTGCAGCCACTGAGATGTTGCAGCAGCAGACCTGCTGACAGCGTTGCTGGGAGGCCGTCCTGAGGACTCTTCTCCTCAGCGGGCAGCAGCCAAGCCTTCCTGTGTGCCCCTGTGGGGCTGTGGTGGAGGTGTTTCCTCCACTTTCAGTGGTGGAGCAGCCGGAGCAGGTGATAGCAGTTGAAACTGGCTTTGTTACTCATGAGGACCCTACTCAGTGAGATGCCTCTTATATGGAATGCAAAGCTAGCAGAAAAGAGAGCAGGCTGAGATCTGTAGTAAATGTTTCTCAGATGTGTAAAACGTCTGTGATGTCAGTGACGTTTTTGAAGTTCTTTGCTGCTGTTGTGAAAGATGTTTCCTTCTAACAGTTTGGCATTATGCATTTAAACAGTTGGAGTTTGGAGCAGGAGACCTTCAGGGACCTCTCTTCGGTCTGAAGATATTTCGTAATCTTACACCAAGATGGTAAATATTAGAAAAATGTCTAATGGTTAATATTCCGCACTAAGGAACTAAGAGGCTTGAATTCTCTTCCTTGTTAATGCTGGGTTTGTTTTCTATCCTGCAAAACAAGGTATTTCTTCTTTAGACTTAAGGTGCTTTAATAGTAATCAAAATGCTCATATTCTTTTTGTGTGGGGGTTCCCTCCATTTTCATACTTCCAGTTTAAGGAGGGTCTGTGTCCCTCATCCTTAGGTTTGTATTTCTTCTTGTTGTGAAAACATGATGCTCAAGGCATGATTTCACAATCCGAGCAACACAAAAATGGGGAGCTCTTTTGGGGCTTCCATGTGTGAGACAGTTTCTAGCAGCAAAAGAGGACATGATATGCCATATCTTGGTGAAATAATGCCACATTTGCCACCAGTGTGGTGTCTCTTTACAAAAAAATAGAGGTCTGAAGTTGCAAAGGAGAGGACACGGTAAAGATTGTGATTGAAGGCATGTATTAGAGCATCACAGGTGCCAGTGTAGACTTCCTTCTTTTTGTATTTCTAATTCAGTAAATAGGCCATCCCCCAGAGCTTGTAGAGATCATGTTCCCAATATATGTCAATGCTGGGCTTTGGAGCTGATGCTTTAGGATTATTAAATAGCAGGGAGCCAAGGGTGCTGCCTCTCCAGAAGACCAGGACTTTGTCTGCCTGGGGCAAGAAGGGCAAAGGCTGACAGGGAGCCTGCTGCACGGGCTGCAGTGCTGTGGCACAGACATAATAAACCAGGGCCGTGCTGTGCTTGGTACAGTCTGAATTAGTTTTGAGTTTTTCCTGGAACCCTCAGGCATGGCACTGTGTTCAGGATAGTCACTGTATATTCGACAAGGCTCCTGGGCAGAAGGAATTTGAGGCCATCTGGGAGCCTGTGTTTTATCACTGATGAGGCTTTCCTTATTTCTCCTAGTTTCATCACTACCAACTGTGCCCTGCAGTTTTCATCCCGTGGGATCCGCCCAGGCCTCACCACAGTCCTGGCTCGCAACCTCGACAAGAACACGATGGGGTACCTGCAGTGGCGGTGGGGCATCCAGTCAGCCATGAACACGAGCATTGTCCGGGATACAAAAACCAGCCATTTCACCGTGGCGCTGCAGGTGGGAGTCCCGCTGCTGTGCGCAGGGGACGGTGATTCCGCCGCCGGGGGAGAAGTGCTGTGGCTTTCCCATCCCAGCAGTGTTTTGGTTTGGGATAGAGCGCTAACAGAGCAGTTGGTACTGTCTGGTAGGAACGCGTAACGTAGGTAACCAGCTGCGCTTGGCACTCCACGTTGTCCTATCTAATGTGGATCAGCTCAGATTAGGGTCAGGATGCACAACACAGATTGCTGGCTCTGACGAGGCAGTGGCAAGCATGGCTGTATTTTCTGTGCCACTTAAAGGATAAGAAAGGAAATCTGAGGGAAGGTTCATTGGCGGCCAAGGGTATGGTTTCATACATTTGTGTCTCTCGTATTTCAGCTGGGAATCCCTCATTCTTTCATGATGGTCAGTTATCAGCATAAGTTTCAGGATGAGGATCAAACACGAGTGAAGGGTTCTCTCAAGTAAGTATGCAAGAGGAAATTCAAATCGCTTGTGGCCTGAAGATTCTGTCTTTTCCTGCTGTTGTAGGCCTCCAGGTTCCACACGTACCAATTACTTCTGTGGCCTTTGAGAATCTGCTTTTCGTTAATTAAATCTGGTAAATGCTGAAGTGCATGTCTTGGAGGCTTAGCTCTGTGTGCCTATTCAGAAAAGTGGAACTTAAAATCCTTGTGAGTGATATCTCTATATCATCACCAGTAAGAAAGATAGAAGTTCTTGTACTCTGTTTACAAGCTGAAAAGGATAATCTCATCTTGTGGATACACAGTGAATTGTCCAGTAGCCAACATCTGCTGCACACAGATGTATTTCCGTATTTTACTTGTTGGGCAATTACAGGATTCAGTAAAGAGAAATTCAAGAGTCTTCCCTGTCTTACCAGTTCTTGGTTCTGTCGTTCTAGGGCAGGTTTCTTTGGGACCATAGTGGAGTACGGAGCAGAGAGGAAGATTTCCAGACACAGCATTTTAGGAGCCACCGTCAGCGTTGGTGTTCCCCAAGGAGTGTCTTTGAAAATCAAGTCAGTTCAAGATTACAACTCTAGATTGCAGAGACTGATCATAACCTGCATTATTCTAGTCCCAGTAGTCAGGTGGGAAGGTCCCAGTCCTAGGGTGATACAGGGAAATTGATGTCACCGTAAAAGGCTGCAGCTGCCCTCCCCTCTGATACAGGAGGTGCCCACGGAAGCAGTGTGTGCCTTCTGCTGGTGTTACTCTGAGCAACTTCTGTCAGGGCTAGTGTGTGTGGGCATCAAAACACTCAGAAAATACAGCTTGAAGTAAGGCTGGGAGCATTGTGGTAAGTGGAAGGAAGATTTTTGAAAATAGTAGTAGTAGAAATGGATTTAATTGCATTCCGGGTTCGTGGTGCTGTACACAAGGATATACTTGAATTAGTGAATTATTGTTAATTAATGTATAGGTGATTCTACTGTTAATAAGATGCAGTTTACAAAGAGGGGCAGAACTCTTTTAAGGGTCCGTCTACTGTTGTGCATTTTTAACCGGTGCCAGCAGAGGTCGTGCCAGATGCAGAAACTAAAGAAGACCTCTGCCCTGAGAACTCGGTTTTCTAAAACAATTACTGTAAGCATTAGAAGAACATCGATGTACTCCTTCCTTCCTTCAAGGCACAGGCCTTGTGAACATAGACCTTCTCTATAAACATTTTCCTTCCTCTTTAGGATGATGTTGGTCCCTTTCTTGGGTGAAATTAATGACCAAATAAATTCTCCTAAGACTAAAAATAAAAACCACTTTGAAACGGTCAGGTGCTATTACTAGAGATGTCTGTCTGTGGGTGGTGTCAGCTGTCTGTCTTACCATTACCTGGTTTCAGTTTATTGGGTTATCACCTTTCTGAGCTTGTTGTTGATCTCTCCTTTGAATCAGCAGTTGTTCAGCAGCATACGCTGCTGCCCAGTGTGCTTAGTCCAGCACATTAAACTCTGCATTTCCTCTTACCTGTCCCTGTTCTGGTTTCGTTGCAGGTTGAATAGGGCTAGCCAGACCTACTTCTTCCCTGTCCACCTAACAGATCAGCTGCTTCCCAGTGCTGTATTCTATGCCACTGTGGGACCTCTAGTTATCTACTTCGCCATGCACAGGCTAATCATCAAACCTTACCTCAGGGCGCAAAAGGAGAGGTGAGCTCACAAGACTGTGCTTTGAAGTCAGAGCTGGGAAGTCCCACTCATGTGCTCCAGGGAGCCTGGTGCAGAGGCTGTCCAGCTGAGGTGCTGCGCTTCCCTATGGTATCTGGAAAGGTGGGGAAGGACCTTAGACCCGAGCGCATTTGTGTGGGGCTGTGCGTCAGTTGTAGCTGGGGTGGGTAAGTAAGCATCTGCCATGTTGCGGCTGATCCCGACCGCTCTGTAGACCTGACGTGTTGTTGACTTCTTATGCCAGGGAGCTGGAGAAGCAAAGGGAGAGCACAGCCAGTGACATCCTTCAGAAGAAGCAGGAGGCTGAAGCTGCGGTAAGTTTTTCCTGTAACTAACCCTCCTTAGTTCAAGGAAGCTGTTATCTCTCTGGGCTTTTCTCTTTTGGGCACGCTTTCTGAGACTGCCTGATTTTTACTCTGTGTTGTGACAGGTCCGGTTAATGCAAGAGTCTGTCCGGAGGATAATTGAAGCAGAGGAAGCCAGAATGGGTAAAGATTACAAAGCATTTACTTGTTCCATAAATCTGGAGAGAGGAAGGAACTATACAAAGGCTGGGTGGTTAAGGGGAGAAATGCAAGGTATCGTTTCTTCATTTCCACTCCTAACGAAGCACGGTGTAATTGTTGTTGCACATGCAGTGGGGAAGTTCCATTATGATCCAGCTTCTAGTCCCTGAACTTAGTAGGGATCTGCTGAATATTATCTTGGGATGCACTGTGAGGTGGATCAAGAGGCTGATGGCCATAGTCTGCACTCGCCTCTCCGCGAGAGAGGTGTGCATATAAATATCTGCAACAGTCGTAGCCTGCAGCGTAGGTTTCATTGGTCTCCAGCTTACACGGTTTGCTCCTGGATCGTAATGGAAATCTGATTAGTGATGTTTGCTAGCAATTTCCAAGACAATGTTCCCAAGTGAACTGACATCTGCTTGGACTGTCACATCAGTGTGGCACTGAAGTCCTTCTGGCCTGGTACTGAAGATTGCTAACAAACACCCAAGCAGAAATGTACTTCTGTCTGGAGAAGCACAGGTCCAGGCAAGGAGAATTTAAATATCATTGACAGCAAGAGAAAATGCTGGGATGGTGTTTTCATCAGCATCATCTGATGAAAAGGGGGGAAGCCTTTCGTCACATCTGTGATTTCCTGTGCAATGCAGGTTTGATTGTAGTGAATGCCTGGTATGGGAAATTTGTTAATGACAACAGCAGGAAGAACGAGAAAGTGAAAGTAATAGATGTGACTGTGCCCCTGCAGTGCCTGGTGAAAGACTCTAAACTCATCCTTACAGAGGCATCCAAGGTACGTAGCTGTTCTGGCAAAGCCCAGGCTCGAGGGCTTGAACATATGACTCAGAATTTCGATCGAACCGTGTGCTGTCCTGCCAGGGGATTTCTCCAGTGTGCTTGGAGCTGGTGACTGCAGATTGGTTTGTAGAAGCCATTTACATACCAGGTGTTATGAACCTCCGGGAACTTCTGTTTCTCTGGACATTTCCTGTGCCACAGAAACAGCTTCTCTGTATTTGCAGCATGGGACAGTGTGTGCTACAGACTCTGGGGCTGTATACCAGCAACTTCCCAACCCCCAGTTTGTTTTTTTCTGCAGTTAGAACTTGCCACTCTGAAGGTGATTCCTCAGCTTCTTGTCTCACCTCATTAGCAACAAACGTTCCTTTTTTTAATGACACCTTGTTCTGGCACTGGTAATTCTTTTTGGTCAGCTGAAGAGCTGTGAAAGTCTGTTCCCTGATGCTCAGTCTGTCCTCTGGTTCCAGGCTGGGCTGCCAGGTTTCTACGACCCCTGCGTGGGTGAGGAGAAGAGTTTGAAAGTGCTTTATCAGTTCCGAGGAGTTCTGCACCAAGTGATGTCAGCTGACAATGAGGCCCTTAGGATACCAAAGCAATGTAAGTAGCAAGGACCATCCTGCTTCTTCCTTCAGGAGCCAGTAAAGGATTGCTTCAGCTCTGTGTGTGGCCAAACACACAGAACAGGGCTTCTGGGGTTCAGAACTAGGGTTACTGGAATGGACTTACCATGATACACCTCTGGAGTACGACCTAAAAGAGTTCAGCAGCACCACTGCAGCTGTTTATACCATCTAGCCTAATATATCTAACTGGAACCAGAAGCAAAGGCCTCCTGCAGCTGCTGGTGTCACTGCCAGGCAGTTCACAGCATCAGATTGCCCTTTGAGCACCGAATTGGAGGACTGAGACAGATTTATTCCTCATCCCCGTTTATCTGTCTACCAAAGCATTCTCTCTCTAGGATTATTTTGTGAAGCTG